>VUQK01002668.1:5084-20546 GCA_015106715.1 Bujurquina vittata
TTAAAATTTTTTTTTTTCACAGGAAAAGGGGGGGGGGGGGGGGGTTATTGGTATCTAAAAGGACATTAAAATTAAAAATGGAGTGATTATTTCATGGGAGACATTAACATACCAAAAAGTGTGTGTGCATATATATCTCTTTTAAGTGCTAAAGCTGAAAATTAAATTGACTTGATCAGGCCTGTTCACTGTTTGGGTGTTCAGGGTTTTCAAAGATTAAGAAGTGAAGAGGCTCAGTAGGCTGTAAATGAGCCTGGTGGTCAGTCGATGGCGCTGTGGAGCATTTCAGCTTTAAAGGAAGGAGCACTGATGACACCGGATCCTTCTTCAATTTGTGCTTTTGCTTAGCGGTTTAAATTATCCACAAGCGTAGAGCTCCACACCTGACACCGGTGAGGCCAACTCTTGCATTATTTACAGCTAAGGATAAAGTGTCACGTGACTGAGCCGCTGGCACGGCTGCTGCTGCACGTAGTCATCTGTGCGTCAGCGGCACTGATCCTTAAGGGAAAAAGTGCAAACTCGCGCAAAAGTGGGCAGCTTGCGGTTAAAGAAATAATTCCGATACTAAATTATTATACAACATACAGATGAATAACAGTTTTATGAAAGATAAATGGATACTTCCCGCACTGCGTGTTGGGTAACTGTCGCTATGACAACTGTACACAGTCAATTTCAAACCAAACGTATTTACATAGAACTTAATGTCTCAGCTTTGAAATTACGTTTGTGATTTCTTTTTAAAGCAAAAAGGCTTTAAAGTGTATCGTTTAAAGTACAAATTACGTAAACGATGAATGTTGGCCTAGAAATATATGTTTAAATCAGAATTCATAAGGAAATAAACATCTTTAGAAAATAGCTCGTGCATAATAAGTAACGTGTTGAAAGCGATCATACCCAATTTAAAAAACACCTACATTCTCGTGAACCCATATCATATTATATGCGTTTAAAGGTCAACACCCTTGAATGTCAATTATTCACCACAGTATAAACCACACAGGCGTCCAGTTTCAGGGGCAATTTTCTTCTCACTTCACCAGAACAAACATGTGCACTTGTTGCTTTTATTGACCACGTTTTCTACTGAATGCCACTTCTGTGAATCTAGTGTGACCAGGTGTCCCACTTCATGTGGGGCTGCACAGAATTTTTATACTTTGACCCCCTTGCCCCATTTAATAGGACAGTGTCCCACATTTGGCTCGTTTAAAAGAGAGAACGTGTCTCACTGAAATGATGTGACTCAAATATATGGCTGCATCCCTTCTAAAACCCAAAGACTATTAAATTGACAGAACAACTACTGAAACTGTAGAATAAAAAAAAATTATAGTACATTTGTGTGTTTTTTTTTTTAAGTTAGACATGTTTGTAAGGTTAGGTGCACCTGTTCAACTGCTTATTATTGCAAATATCTAATCAGCCAATCACAGGGCAGCAACTTCAAGGTTTTAGGCATGTAGCCACAATCAAGGGGATCTGCTGAAGTTAAAATGAGGAAGAAAAGTGCCAGACAAGCTGGTCAGAAACTGCTGCACTGTTAGGATTTTCCCACACAATTATCTATAGGGTTTACAGAAAATGGTTTGAAAAAGATAAAGTATCCAATGAATGGCAGTTTTGTGAGTGAAAATGCCTTCTTGATGCCAGAGGTCAAAGGAGAATGGCTCAAGTTGACAGGAAAGCAACAGTAATCCGGGATAATGTGCCATGTCACAAAGCCTGAACAATCTCAAACTGGTTTCTTGTACATAACTGTGACATCACGGTCCTCAAAGGGCCTCTGCGGTCAGCAGATCTCTCTCAGTAGAGCACCTTTGGGATATGATAGGACACGAGAGTCACATCATGGAGCAACTGTGATGCTGTCACCAAAATCTGTAAGAAATGCTTTTAGCACCTTGTTGAATCAGTGCCATATAGACTTAAGGCTGTTCTGAAGCCCTGTACTAATAAAGGTGGGTCTAGACCCGTCTTTGTTGGGCTCAGAGTTCAGATGATTACACACAAAATTTACAGATATTTGCTTCTGAACTATAGTTCAGTGATATATCACTGCCAGGCTATAAGTAAAATTTTTAAATTGACTTATTATTTACAATCATTGGCACCAACACATACAGTATGTAATTTGAAAGAAGTGCTGAAGTTGCTATTTCTTATTTCTCTCATTAAATAAATAACAAGTGAAGAAACAAAAGTAACAACATGGAGATCTGGATCTCCATGTTAATGGCACAACAAGCTTACTTCGGATTTTTATCACGGCAACTACTGTACAGTGTGTCCCAAGGAGCAAGTTAGTCATGTTCTGGCGTGTGACCATTTGGGTGTTTCTTAACCTCCAACTTTCTGAAATGTATTAATGACTCGGAAAAAAAAATAGATGAATCATCACGTGCTCAAAGGTGAGTCGGCAGATATATAATTCTCTGGTTTAAACCGGAGACAGCGCAGAAGAGGTAAAAAGTAATTAATATTGTTAATATTATGTATTCTGCTTCACTTACACATGTTATGAACAAAAGTGTTGTTTTGATCTGAAGCTTAATGAAGTAAGCGGGTCACCACGGAGATACGTTCTCTACTGTCCTGCCTACGCCTCTAGGCCCCGCCCACCACATCCAGGTGACGTAACCGACTGTTAATCTACGAGCGCACAGGCTGAAGTGCTCAGTCGAGTCTTTCGTTAGCGGACGGTGAAGGTTACCTGCTTCAACAGTGCTTGAACGGCAACCTTTTAACTGTCTTCAAACAATACAGCCCGGGACCATCGTTTCGATTCATCGAGTAAAGTTAACCTTGGAACATTACCTGGTTTAGTTATCCTTAAAAAAACAAAAACAGCCACCTAGCTCAGACGCTAGCTCTTTGTTTTGCTAACAACGCGCGGAACAGCTTCGACCTTTTCTTAAGAAGACCTGCCACTGAAATTTGGTAAGAATAGCTGTCCGTGGTTTATTTTCCCACTATTGTATTTGTTTGTAGATGTTGAGCCGTCAGTGGCTCTGTTGTCTGGTACCAGTGGTTTGGTTTGTCGCCTTGCGGCCGCACGCACTTTAGCCTGTGCGCATTTGGATTCACGAGCTTTGCGCAGTCTTATCAGCGCCATGCTTGGATCACAACAATCTGGCTTTTTCAGATAATAAACTAAATTTATGTCTGTTTATTTTACTAAGACGAGCTTTAACCCAATTTATGGTTCGTAACTAGTCTTTTATTATGGTAAAGAACAAGATTTGAGACGCTTTTAGGAGGTTTATTGTTTCGGTGACTGGTTGACTTATGTAACTCAAAAATGTGGCATTGTTTAACTCATTAATATTTTTTGCTGAACTGGTTGATTCGAGTGGAAAATGCCGAGCATTACGGTTCGTCTAAATCAAGGTATTGTCCGAGGTTCAGGGTCCTAAATTTATATTCTACACGGACAGCTGGGCCAAAAACCAAATCTATTTACTACACAGCGACGTAATGCAGAGAGGACTGGTTAATTTTTGATTGTAGAGAGCATTTTTTTAATGTCTTGTCAAGCCAGTCGGATAACGATGATTTGATTTGTTTCAGAACCATGACTTCCCAGGTGAGACAGAACTTCCACCAGGACTGCGAGGCTGCAATCAACAGGCAGATCAACCTGGAGCTGTATGCCTCCTATGTCTACTTGTCTATGGTGAGTCCAACCCATTGTGTGTGGTGAAATTGATAGGGTTAAAAAAAAGGACAGCTTAGTGAGCAAATGTCAGTGGAAAATTCAGTTTGTAACACCTGATGATGGTGATACAGGCAGTAGTGGTTAGAGAAAAGGGAAGTGAGTAGTTCTTATCAAATGATTTTTGATTCCCTTTTAAGTAGACTGCATTGTGGTAATGATTGCTGTGCTCAGTTTCGACTTCAGTTTGAGTGCAGCCAGTATACCATTAAAGCATGTGGGAAGTTGAGATGGAGGCGTTTAAGCAGCCTACTGCCATTTAAAACAAAACAAAAAAACATTAAAGACCTGCAGTTTTTTTTTTTGTTTTTTTAATTTTGACTTGTCAAATGTTTTTTGAATTAAGGTTTAAGTTCCTTTTTAAGAATATGTATTGCAAATAGTACACTACTGTGCCCTTTGTACAGCAATGTATACAAAAGGGTTAATTTTATTGACCATTTCTGCACTTTTTATGGAGAGCTCCTCTTTTACCTGTGTAATAGTTCTGGCAGTGAGATTTTTATTTTTTTTCTTTCTAAGCCAAATTTTAAATTTTCTTTACCTGAAGCAGCATTTCCCATCTCTCCTCCTCACAGGCCTACTACTTTGACCGTGATGATCAGGCATTGCACAACTTTGCCAAGTTCTTCCGTCATCAGTCGCAGGAGGAGCGCGAGCATGCTGAGAAACTAATGAAACTGCAGAATCAGAGGGGCGGGAGGATCTTTCTCCAGGACATCAAGGTATGGGCTTTGTGAAAACTGACTGGGTGTGAGATTGTTCTGGGCTATCTTAAACTCCACACGACGCGGGTTTTATAGGGCCAGAGAGATACCAAGGGCGTGAGTGTACAGAGTCTCTTATCATTTTCAGACACGCAAACAAGCCCGCCAGAGGTCGGGTAAAATGTTAAACTACAAACCTGCTGAAAGTAATCGGGAAAACTTGTTTTCTAGGTCAGGTTGTTGAACTTTTACCTTTCATTAATAAATGCCTTGTTTTTTGTTTTATTTTTAAATAAAACTACAGAAGCCAGACAGGGACGAGTGGGGCAGCGGCATCGAGGCTCTTGAATGTGCCCTGCAGCTCGAGAAGAGCGTGAACCAGTCACTGCTGGACTTGCACAAGCTCTGTTCTGGTCACAATGATCCACATGTGAGTATTAAAGGATGGTATTGCAGGTTGTACAGCAAAGCACAATGAAACCTTTTGGGTTTAAGGAACACTAAAAATAGATGCAAGCACAAGCATTTTAAGGCATGCAAATTGGTTGGGCAGTGCAGCTGGAAGACTTTAAAGCAAACGTACTACATAACAGAGGTCTCTGTCTAATTGAACTAAACTGTTTTTCAGTTGTGCGACTTCATTGAGACACACTACCTGGATGAGCAGGTGAAGTCCATCAAGGAACTAGCAGACTGGGTGACCAACCTGCGTCGCATGGGAGCTCCTCAGAATGGCATGGCCGAGTACCTGTTTGACAAACACACTCTGGGCAAAGAAAGCAGCTAAATTGCTGATCACGTTTATGACGGCTTACATGTGTACATCGTTTATCTTGCTTCAAATTAAAAAGCCATCTGCATGTTGCTGATTAGTCCTTTAAACGTATTGCTCATGTTATTACTATAAACCCCTGTGAGTTATGTTCAAACCTGCTCTGCATGTCTCTCTGAAAAGAAAAGCTTATTATTGCTACATATGAGTTTAAAGCCTGGAGTTGTTGATCAGACCAAATAAACCAAACTCTCTGGATTCTGAATATTGTCTTTTTAATGTTTTTTTTCTGTTTTTTTCATATGCAATTTGATCTAAATATGAGGGAAGTATCTGGAAAGAGTATATAAACTTTCAATTCTTATTTGCCAGCAATTCTGGCTGATTCTGTTTCAGTACAAACAAGCAAAATGATCATTTTTATGACTGACTGTAAACCATTTTCATGGAGCCTCTCAAATAAGCACCTTGATGTGAAACTAATTAGCAGTTGAGCATCCAAAATGTATGCTCACAATCCCCAGTATTTTTGGGTGGGGAGCTTTTTTCTTTTCTTCTTCTAGAGAACTTGAATAATCTGGGTATTTCCAGCATGAACAAAATATTTACAGGAAACATGAAATCTCTGGGAGAGAATCTGCGTCACCAAGTTCCCTCTTGGCTCGTGTATGTGTTTTCTTCTAGGGAGACCAACTGCTTGTGGTTTGGATTAGTTGCAACTCCCTCCAGTGGTGAGCTAAAGTAGTCAACACTATAAATGGCAATGATGCTACCAGTAAAACTTAGTCTTGATGTGAGGTTGAATAAGGTCCTTGACTGCTGGGTACTGTATGCCAATAAAATGTATCCTTTTGTTGACTAGGTTTACTGCATTTCTAAGCATGCTCTGAAAGTATTTGGTATTTTCATACCGTTATTTGAATGTAATGTGGCCATTTTTTGAATATTTTAAATATACTATCTAGATCTTTTTCTGCCACTGTTAAAATTTTAAAGGGATTAAATATAATCAATGGATCAGAGTCCAAAAGAGTTACAGTGAGAAATCAAACTGCCATCTGAAGCCATTCTACTTCATACACACACAGTCAATCGAAGGGCAGTAACTCAGGGCATTCATTCAAGTAGACATGGTCAAGATGACCTACTGAAGTTCCAAATGAGCATCAGTATCAGTGACTTTGAATGTGGCACGGTTGTTGGTACCAGACAGGCTGGTCTGAGTATTTTAGAAACTGCTAATTTCTGGGATTTTACCACAAAGTCATCTGGTTTCTTGAACATGACAGTCACCAGATCTCAATCCAAAAGAGGATGTGGTGGAACAGAACATTGGATTGGATGTGCAGCAGACAAATCTATGTGGTGCCATCTTGCCAATATGGACCAAAATCTCTCAGGAATGTTTCTAGCACTTTGTTGAATCTGTGCCAAATAGATTAAAGACAGTTCTAAAGGCAAAAGGGGGTCCCACCCAGTACTAGCAAAATGTACCTAATAAAGTGGCCGGTGAGTGTATGGCACTAGATAGATATGGGAAATATTAAATTCCTACCACAAACAAACATTCACAGGCACTACACTTTAGGGAAGCTGTTAGAACACCACACCACACCACATGTTAATACACCACGCTATACTTTATTCCGCACATAACAGGAGAAGTATGCTTCTGAAAGGAGAAGTGCTATAAGGAACAATCATCATTATCACTGATTAGAAAACTAGATGTTAAACAAATAAATGGCTCCCACAGTCACCGGCAGACCGGGATGGTTCACGCTTCTTCAAGCTCCACCAGCACACCATCACAGTCTTTAGGATGAAGAAACATGACTGGTTTACCGTGTGCACCTATTCGTGGCTCTGCAGACAGCATCCTGATGTTCTTTGTCTTTAGGTCGGCTATCGCAGCATTAATGTCATCTACCTGTAACCAAAGGAGGGACGAAACAATGTTTCAGTTTGTTCTCTTTTCCGAAGATTTTTTTTTTTTTAAAGACCAATTTGTACTTTTTCCCCCACTGACTGATAGTTTTAGCATATTATAATAACCTTGGTTCCTGTACTCTTACTACTGCTCTAATGTGCCACAAAAAATTTAGTATAAATGCGGTAATACCAGATTACATTTTGCATTACACAAGGAAGCATTTTCCTTTGGACCATGCTGACTCAACACAGTCCTCAACACAGTCTAACATAAATCATGACACATGTTCTAGTAATATAGATTTTTTTTTTTACTAAAGATTTTGCACTGCAGAGCAGGGGTCAAGATTGAAGCTGGTATGATGTGTGTCATACTGTCATACAACTGAGCTGGCTGCAAATGTCTGTAGGGTAGCTAAAGTACATGAATTGGAAGGAAACTATTGGCTAATAAACCCCTAGTGTGAACTACCAACACATTCATTCATTATATCACAGTAGAAGGAGCACAAGAGGAAGCAAGAAAATTAACAAAGGCTGAATTCTTTATTGTGAATTTTGGCTCACGTGCAGAGATAAATGAAGCGGAGCCATCATTGTGTCACCGGCATTAAAAAAACGAAACAAAAACTAATAAAAGATGTCTCACCTCAATACAAATGTGATGCATTCCTCCAGATTTGTTCTTCTGTAAGAAGCCCGAGATGGGGCTCTTCTCCCCCAGAGGATGGAGCAGCTCCAGCTTAGTGTTTCCAAGCTCCACGAACACCGTGTAGACACCGTGCTCAGGCAGAGGGACCCTCTCGCTCACAGTGGCTCCCAGCACGTCCCGATACAGAGCTGTGGCCTTCTCCATATCAGGGACGGCGATGGCGATGTGGTTCAGCCTCCCCAGCTTCCACAAAGATGCAGGAACACCTTGACGGAGAAGCACGGTGGTCGAATGTGCCCTCAGGAGCGTGACACGAGAGCAACTGGAAATACTTGCCACTGAATATGAACACATTAAAATACAGCAAGATGAGCCGTTATATACGCTGTATAGGATGGATGGATATATTTAAAGACAATATCTTAGATAAGTGTAACTAACATTGTCAAATGGAAATGAGGCTTTCAGCAGAAACACTAAAATTTGGGTGACACTAGATGACTTCTTGCACAAAATCCGCTCCCATTTGTGCTATTCTGCTCAGTAAATTGTTTCACACTTTGTTAAACTGTGGTGACTTTATTGTGTTATGCTGCAGAATAAACCTACTGTCCCCTTATTAGGACATTCTTTAGAAAAAAATATGGTACTTAGTTTTTATACTGATCAGGCCGAACTACTCCAAGATAGTTAGGAGAAACTAGAACAGCATCTCAAACAGGAACCTAGATCTGAGGATATCGTGTCAGAATTCTTTATCATTGTAAGAGCAGAGGTTTGCTCAGTTTCCCAGACTCTTAAGTCTAGTTTTGGTCTGGGACTTGATCTGCGTCTGAGAAACTTGCTGTTTATGTACTGAACGCATTCTATGGATTAGGAGGTCAACTTTGTGTTTGAGAGAGCATCATTTTTGGCTCCTGTATGTAATCCACATTATTTTACACATTTCCTCATGGGGAGGTACACACTATAGCGTTAAATTGCAATTGTGGTCAGAAGTTTACATCCACTCATCGTGGACATGAACCTATTTTTGGATTTTCTCTGATCCACACAGGGTCAAAAGTATAAAAACAGGCTCAAATATACAGATACACCCACACTAATATTTGGTTAAATCTCCCTCAGCAAGTTGTTTTTGGTAGCCATCAACCAGCTTCTGGCATAATTCTGGCTGGATATTTGGCCACTCTTCTTGGTAGAACTGGGTGGGTTTATTTGAACTGGTTGGTTTCCTGGTTGAGGTTGGTGCTTTGGGAAGGTCATTCCCGAAGCTTAATGTTAGCCTGCTTTATCCATTCCAAAACCAGTTCTGATGTGTATTTGGGACTCAATTGTGCTAGAGTTTCAACAGTTTAGCTGTTGATTTGAGGTGAAGTTGAAGAATTTGAAGGTAGTCCTTTATTATTTCATCCTCTTTGTGCAATGTACCAGTACAGACAGTCATGTCACTGCAGATAAATGGCTTGTTCATGGGGGCAGCTGCAGATTTCAGTTGAGCTTGAAGGTGCCAATTTTGGAGCAGGGGCTTAGTCCATTAAAAATGGGTGGTTCCTGGGCTGCTACTGAACATCCTAACCAACTTCCTCTCATTTGAGGGTGACAGTTGGGGCCTTCTTCCAGACCATGGTAAAGTGGTGATAATAACTATACTTGCATGCAGTTGTTTGAGCTGATGATCTTGGAATCGTTGTTTAGAAATGGCTCCAAGAGACCTTCACAACTTGTGTAAATCTACAGTTTTTCTTCTTAGATCTTCACTGAGTTCCTTGTCAAATTAAAAGACATTGTAGAACCTTAAGGTCCAAATATTTAAGTTAGTGTATCTATGCATTTGGGCCTTTATGTATAACTTTGACCCACGTGCATCAGAGAAAATCCTAAATAAATTCTTGTGCACCAATTCAAAATTTTTTTTTTTTTGAAGTCATTAAAGATGTATGCTGTACAATTATTCCACCCTGGGAAAAGAACAGTTCAAGAAAATCATTAAAACCCCCAAATTATCATGACATTTATGCCCACGATGAGTGGATGTAAACTTTTGATCCACAACTGTGCTTCAGGGTACACCTTTGCCATTAGAAAACATCAGCACCTTTGGTGAATTTAAGAGTCTGCTGTGATGGGATTGAACTGCACTCATTAAAGTTATCGTTCCACGCCTTCCAACGGACACACAATTTTTTACATATAAAAAAACAGAAGAAGGACCATGTGTATAAACACTGCTGTCAGACAAACTCTTTAAGTAACGTAACCATTGCGCTTGTTCATGAACTCTGCAGGCTTGTTTGAGTTTCCCGAAAAATGACAATACAATACAATCAGATTTATTATCAAACTCGCATTTGCGCTTGCAGAAGAGTGCACGGAATAGCGTACGTTTGTAGTTGGATAATTGTTGACAGACCTGCAACCTTCAGCGCGGCGGACGCCATGTTTGTACCCCGGAACCAAGCTGCAGCAACACATCAGTTTCTCGGTGAGCCTATTTACGTGCGACACAGACGGCTACACATGTGGGGGCAATCATGGCTAGTGGGGATGTATTAAGTGTGCTGGAGGAATGTGTAAAGAAAATAAATGCCAGCACTGCACAGCCAGAAAACTTCCTGAGGTAAGTGTCTGCTGTCTGCACGCAGTGTTTATTTTCATTTTTTGAAGAAGCTGAGAAATATTTTGAGAAAAGAGCTAAAGCTAGCCGACGTAGCATTAGCACAGTGTTAACGTAATTACCGGACAACACGCGTTTATGTGGGGGGTTTGGTAAGATATTTATGATAAGACGAGGCGCTTCTTTGTGTTTTATGTAGAATCGGTTAATCTAAAATCACACCGCTTACATCTGTTTTTGGGGTTCACTCTTTAGACCTACACAGTGAGTGTGCGCGAAGGGGGACAGCTGACCCAACCTCAGTAACATTTGTTTATAAGATAAAAAGTTCATTACTGTCAGCTGTCTGTAGAGCTGAGTAAAAACGACGATATGCTTTTATACCTGATGTTAGGCTACCAGCTGCTGTGACACACCAAATGTGTTTTAAATTTACATGAAGCACAGACCTATTAGAATGTTTGAAACCTGGAAGAATTAAACGTGTTTCATTCGTTCAGACTGGGTTTGTGTTGGCGTGTTTAAAACGGGTTTTAACAACCCCTACTGAGTTTCCACTATCATACACGCAAGTTTTGCAGGACAGGATTGATCCCACAGGTTTGCCACATGTCACCTGAACAACACTGATCCAGCAACCACACTTCTCAGGGCCCAGTGGGCAAAACACAAGGAGGGCTTGCTCCTGGATATGCAGTTTCACAAAAGAGCAAAATGCTGTTCAGGTGTGGGAGGCCTGAATGACAGAAAAGGAGAGAGTAGTGTTCTTTCAAGAAGAGGCCAAAAGTGGCTGTAACAAAGGGAAATTGTTAATTAGAGCCAGTAAGCTGTTTAGAAGCACATGTAGTCATTTATGTTGTTACTGCTGTATTCATAAAAATCAGAGCGCCACAATTATATCTGCCACTGAAATTCAGAATGACAGATGCCTTTGATGTGGTTTATGTAAACATGGAGACATGGCATAAAAGAGCCTATCTGGTGCTTGGCTGTGACATTTATGTGTGTACATCAGAAACCCTTAAAGAACCCTTACTTTCTGAGCTACAAAGATCACCATCCTCACCATTGCACTACATACATAGTATGTAGTGTAATGGTGATCTTAGAGCCAGTACAAAAACACATCCTATTATATAGGCACTCTTAATTTTATTCTCTGTAAGAAGAAACTTTGCACTGCCGCCTTTTTCGCAAGGGGTCACCACTGCATGCACACATTTGATTTGGCAGATTTTTCATGCTGGATACTCTTCCCAACCCAGGGACCTTTTCTTGTTAGGTGGATGTGTAAACCACTACACTATGGAGTATTTTTTATCACATAATTACAGAAAGGCCATATCATTCAATGGTAATGAAATCATTATTGTTTTTACTGAGGGTTTATACCAATACTAGCATTAAAGACTGAAAACCACAGACATTCATCCAATTCTGTACTACTATCACTACTATCAAAACATCAGAGTTGCGTGACTTATGCTGTATGTTTTCACCTTTGCAGCCTTCAAGATGAAGTGGCAGCGGACTTTACCTCCCTCACAAAGGCCCTGTACGACCTCCACAAAGCTCATGAACCTGCAGGTTATAAAGGAAGCCCACTGGCTCAGCTGGTTGTTGAAAACTTTGATGAAGAACAGATTTGGCAGGAACTTGAGCTGCAGAACAATGCTGTACTGAAACACTTTAAAAATGCCATAGATGAGGCCTTAGCAGATGAGACATTAAGTGTGCTGGAGGAAGAAGAAGAAGAAGTGAGTAGTCAGGAAGTAGCAGCAGCTGATGATGATGATGATGATGATGATGAGGAACAAGAGTTGGAACCACCGAGACGGTCTAAGAAAATGGCTATGGAGGTAGAGGATAACTCGGAGGATGACTCTGATTTGGATTTTGATGTGGATGCTCTGGAGAAACAACAAAAACAGGAGATCGGAAGGAAAGCCTCCAAAGCGAAGGTGGTGCCCTCTGAGGTTGACGATAAGTTCTTTAAGTTATCAGAGATGGAGGAATTTCTGGACAACATGGACAAGCGAGAGGGAAAGGAGGATGAGGACGAAGATAAAGTAGACTATTTTCAGGATCTGCCCTCAGATGAGGACGACGATCTTGACCTTGAACAAATTATTTCCTCCCAAAAACAAAAGGGAAAAGCTGTATGTATCTTATCACACATTTCCACTTGTTTTTGTCTCCTGATCATTGAGTACAGGAAATATGTTGATTGTTGATTATACTGACAGGTGAAGAGCTCCAGGAATCTCAAGTACAAAGACTTCTTTGACGCCGTGGACAGTGAACCAGCTAAAACAGACGACCAGTCAGATGGAGAGGATGATGGGATGGATGAAAGCCAGGAAGAAGGTGAAGAAGAAATGGATGACGAAGAAGATGACTATGATGGTGAAGAGGCGGGTGATGATGAGTAAGTGCAATAGAAATTATGAAACTTGTAGAATTATGTGTGGGAGCAGCCTGTTGGGCCGATTTCAGCATGTTCGTGTCTGCATTTTGCCAGGGACGAGGAGAGAGGTCAGTCCAGGTCATCTCGGAAGAAAGTGACCTTTAATCTGTCGGGTGATGAAGACAGCGAGGGAGAGGACGTGGAGGACATTTTGGGAGGAAAAGCTAAAAACTCAAAGTCGTCATTTGAGAAACGGCAAGAAAAGGTAACCAGTTTTAAGATGTTGCTAGTTTGATTTACCAGTCCTTTTTTTGTCTTTAACAAAGGAAGTCAGATGGTTGCTAATTTATCCACATTTGATTTAAGAATAGAATGCCTTTATTGTCACTATACAGGATGTACAATGAGATTGGAGGTGTACAATGAGATAAGATGAAATAGATGACTGAGGGTGTACTCACACTAGGTGTGGTTGTCTTGTACTGTGCTTGATCTCTTTTACGCACATGCTCTTGCAGAGCACAATGACGGTTCATGATTCTATGATGCATGCGTCCTCTCATGCATTATATATTAATTTAATTACTAAAGGGATTTCCACAGAAGCAGCTGTTGTGAGGATGCATTGGAGGTCTGTGCTCAGATTGCAAAAACACTACACCTGTACATAGATGTACTGCAATATTGTCCTTAACAACAGTAGATGCCATTCAGGCAATACCTCCACATCAGTGCTGGTATAGAGAAGAAGCCAAAACTGGAATAAAAGAAATTGCTGCATTTTTTTTGTTTGTTTTAATTTATTTGTTTCTTTTTTCTAGAAAGCCTCACCTTTTTGTTGCAACATCTCCCTCTGTATGATCTGTGAATGTCTGCGTTTCTGTACTGATATATTATTAAAAGAGCGTTTAAAATCCGAC
Organism: Bujurquina vittata; assembly: GCA_015106715.1. NCBI lineage: Eukaryota > Metazoa > Chordata > Actinopteri > Cichliformes > Cichlidae > Bujurquina > Bujurquina vittata. The sequence continues at coordinate 18,813 of VUQK01002668.1, forward strand.
ACAATCACATGTGTTGTGTTTTCAACTTGACTACAGTGGCAGCAGCACATCCGTGCTTTATGCTGTCTGTGCATCTGTATCAGGCCTGAGTCCAATTGAAACAGTGGCAAGCAGTGATCACATTAATTGTTCTAGTAGTTACTAGTTGATCTACTTGTTTCACCTTCTCTTGCTGCAGTCTTTAAAGCAATTTGAGGGCATTCACTTCAGATCTGACGTGTTGGTCATTCTGAAATGTAAATTTAAGAGCGAGTGCACAATGACATGTTTCACAAACCAGTCACTCAAACTGGTCTTGCTGTGTTGAATGTCCCACCCGTACCTGAAGCAGTGCAGTGCCACCAACAAGGTTAATTTTTAGTTCTCGAATGGTGACTATGTAATCCTATCTTTGTTTTAACCTGCAGATGTCGGAGAAGATTGAAGAGCTGGAGAAAGCCGCTTTAGCAGACAAGCCCTGGCAGCTGTCCGGAGAAGTAACGGCACAGACCCGTCCAGAAAACAGCATGCTGGAGGAAGACGTGGAGTTTGAGCAGACATCCAGGATGGGTGAGAGAGACTCCTGTGTCTGCTGCACTCTCAAGTAAATTATTAATACCAGCATTATTTTAAATGCAACAATGAAATTTCTTTTGTTTTTAGCCCCTGCCATTACAGAGGAAACTACATTACAGCTGGAAGACATCATCAAACAGAGAATTAAAGACCAAGTTAGTAACCAATGTTTATTTTTATTTATTTTCATTATGATTTAATAATCTAATTCCTTTTTTAATTGTGTTTTTGGAAGGCATTCGATGACGTGGTCCGAAAAGAGAAACCTAAAGAGGAGGTTTTTGAGTACAAGAAAAGGCTCACACTGGACCATGAGAAGAGCAAGCAGAGTTTAGCAGAAATCTATGAGCAAGAATACCTCAAGCAGACTCAGGTCTGACTTTTATCTTTTCACTGATGCTTTAACATACACGAACCTGCGCCTCAGGCATTCATTTTATTATTGTTGTTGTTGTTGTTATTTCAGCAAAAGACAGAGGAGGAGGAGGAGAACCCAGCCCATGTAGAAATTCAAAAACTTATGGACACACTTTTCCTAAAGTTGGATGCTCTCTCCAACTTCCACTTCACACCTAAACCAGTGAGTTTATCCGGATAGCAGTGACTAAAATTGACCAGATAGGCACTTGAGAAAACTTATTAAAAACCTATTCTATCTTGTTTTTAGTCTTTAATCTGTAATTCTTATTGCATAGAAAACTGACTTGTACCATATTCATGTTGGCTTTTGTTCACAGCCCATTCCTGAAGTCAAAGTGGTGTCTAATTTACCGTCTATCACAATGGAGGAGGTGGCTCCTATCAGCACTAGTGATGCTACATTACTTGCACCAGAAGAAGTCAAGGTTTGTCTTCAGTGCATGTACAGATATACATTAATTTCACATTAGGATTTTATTCAATAATCCTCTTTTCTAACCAAAGGAGAAGAACAAAGCAGGAGATCTACTGGGCACTACAGAGAAGACTTCAACAGACAAGAAACGTGAGAGGCGCCATAAAAAGAAGGTTAAGCGTCTGAAGATCAAGGAGAAGGAAAAGAGACAGAAACTTAAAGAAGCAAATAAAACTGGGGAGAACAAAAAGCCATCAAAGGCTGAAGTCACAGAAACCCTTAAGAAAGTCACAAAAGGAGGCAAAGCAACGATACTCAAGGATGAGGGGAAGGACAAGGCTCTG
>VUQK01002671.1:4950-33819 GCA_015106715.1 Bujurquina vittata
AAAAAAGGTGTGTGTGTATAGAGGTAGGTAATAAGATATTTTTGTTTGTTTTTTTTTTTGTTGTTTAGGTGTTGGGGCTTTTTTTTTTTTTTAAACAGTTTGACCATTTGTGTCTGTGCACAGTTGTCAAATGAGCATTACATTATGTGTGTGTGTGTTAACAGCATGTTGCGCTCTCTTACTGTTTGTGTGCATGTTGGTTTTCATGCACACAAACAGCTATGCATTGTATCCGAATAATAAGACTCTGTGAAAGCGTACTACTGCGCTCGATGTGTCAAAATACTGTACAAGCAAAATATCCAGACAGATATTTCATGGCAATGCAAGGTGTAAATGCGCACAAAAACACAATGTGACTGTATTGCTACAACCTTGGCCAAACCACATCTGAAAGCTGGTATTGTGACCACACAGGTGAGGTGTAAATACAGACCTAGTGTGGCCATGAGGGGGGAAAAAATCTCCAGAAAAAAATTTAATTTACTACTCCTTCCTGCTTTTTGCCAATTTTACACATAAGCCTAATTCTTAAGAGAGAAAAATAAGAGCCCACAAAGCATCATCGGTTCCTTTGCCGTGGGACACAGGAAGTAAAATGCAAATTCCTCCAATCAGATGTCATTATCCAGCTAAGAGCTTAAACGATCAAACTGACCAATGACTGAGTCAGCTGACTGTCATTCATTTGCAATATTTTAATTATCAACTTTCAGTAATTCTGAATAAAAATATTTTTATTTGGGTTATGAACTGTGGGCCAAATAAAACAAGCATCATGAATGCATCATTTTACTGCATTTTTTAGACCAAATGACTTCTTATTTAAACAGACTCATTAGTATGATTCCTACCTGTACCCCCTATTGTGCATAATGTGCACATCCCATTAAAACAAGTTGTAAAGAGGTCAATAACAACACATCTCTACCAATGCATGTCAGGCTCCAGTCTCAATGAGTAGCTTTTCTGTTCCTTTGTACGTTTGACACCAGCACAATGCCTGAGCCTGTTCTTATTAAATGCCCTGTGCTATCACCACTGCACGTGTTCCCTTCCTAAATATGTCTCTCTCTCCCCCTCCTCTGTGTGCGTTTCTGTGTGTATATCAGTAATGTTCTGTAATGGTGTTGGCGGCGAGCGGCATACAGACAGCGAGGATCCGTCACGGTGACAAAGGCATCCTCTGCCGGTGGATGAGCAATGCTCTGACTGATGAGTGTGACACACGGTTCACTCTCTCTCTCCCCCTCTCTGTATTCTCTTGCTCATTTTCACTCGATCACTCTTCTCTCTCCATTTATTCCCCGCCTCATTCAGTCCCTCCCTCTCACTCCAATCTCTATCTTTTAAGGGGTTGTCAGTCCATCTTTTCTCTCTCCCCATGCTCCTCTCTACTTATTCCCTTCTTTTTTCCCTCCTAGCTGTCAGATGTTCTTTCACTCTCCATTTCAGTGTATTTTTCTATTTCCTGTCTCATTTTACTGAACTCTGTATCTCTGTCTTTATCAGTCTCTATCCATGGATTCACCTATCCATCTCAAATTCAAATTACATACACGGCAGACGCAAAGAAGTATAAGAATTTTGCATTTAAAATTAAAGCAAGCACTTTCTGCCTCAATACATACAATATACAGCATTACATACAAATGTCCGCAATGAAAATAGAGTAAAGATGAAAAAAAAATGAAAAGGTAGATTTTGAAGAAGCTCACTGGGTTTTCCCTCGGGTAGTGACATGCAGTGACATATTTTGCTGCTTCAGTGAGTGTGGCAGTTTTCCCCCCTTATTAAACTTCAGTCTCTGTGTGGGTGAGACTCTTGGTATTTGTAGTCAAGTTTAGAAACAAGTGGCCGACTATAAACCACAAGACAGTAAGAAGCATTTCCACTTTCAGTTATATGGAAATGATTCCATGAACTAAACTGTATAGTTTTTACATTTGGGGAAAAGACACCACTTAGTAGATGGATGTTCCTGAGTTAAGGAATAAGAAATGGTATCAGAAAAAGAGAGGAAAAAAAACATATTGGTGCATCACTTGGGGTGGATTAAAATATAAATACAGTCTGTCAATCCAGGAGGGGGAGCCGACTATAAACGTTAGCTCCTTTAACCTTTTGAAGTCCAAAGCATGAAAAAAAAATTGCCAGAAAATTATTTTTTTTCGAAAATTGAGTGTTTATTGAACCTTCTCACAAAATTGAAAAGAAACAAATTAAATATTAATATGAATATAACTTTATTTTAATTGCTTAAAAATGTATTGTATAATTTATTTAGGCTTTAGACTCGTATCAAATATGGTGCACTAGGAATTTAGGGGTTAAAGCATGACCCTGACCTTCAACAATCATCTTTGTGCCCCACCCCACAACCAAACCCTACGCAGGAGAGCGCAACCGCCTCTCTGTGTGTTGCTCCTTTTATTGTCACCCTCTTGTCCCATCTTCTCCTTTGTCACCTTCTTCCTCCTGTGCATCCTCTCTCACTCTCAGCTACCAAAGCTCTTTCTGTTTTTTTCTGGCCAATTATCCTTTCTTTCATTTTTCTGACCTTCTTTCCCTCCCCCTATTACTCTTTTATCGACCCCCCCCCCTTGTTTTATCTAGCTGCTGTATCGTTTTTGTTTCTGTCCCTTACACTCTTAGCCTCCCTTTCCCCCTTTTAGTAATTTCTATCAATCATCCCTCCCCTTTATGTTCTCACGCCGCTTCATGCTCTCTCGCTCTATTGCCATTTTCTACTTGGCTCCCTTGCTTTGTGTATTTGTTCGCTCTCGTCCTTGTTGAGCGCTATATCTACATTTTGTCCTTTCTCTCCCTCTGTCGAGATCACCTCTACAGTGCATTTAAGTTCTCTATTCTTTCCATTTCTCTCACAAATTGGCAAAAAAAAAAAAACTAAGTCAAAAACACAATCACGTGTTTAAAAAAATGCAAACAAACTTTGTTCCAGTAGAAACACAGCTGAAAGCATATGAACATAGACATATATGAGTAGCTTTGTGTGTGTCAATGTCTCCTCTTTCGTCCAGCCCTCTCAACATAAAAGACATGACATCTCTGACCCCCAGCCTCTCCATCTCTCCGTCATTACACTTCTCCTCAGCCTTTCCCATCTTTTGGACTCAATTCCTCTCTCTTTATTAATTCTCTCTCCATCTCTGCCATCAGACCCACTACCCATCATTACTCCGTTTCTCTTTCCCCCCTTTGATTCTCTCCTCTTTCACATATTTTTTTTATTTAGTATCTCACTGTTTTTGCCATTACACAAATGGCAGAGTGCTACAACTGGAGCTCCTAGTATCTGAATACAACCTTGCCAGATCACTTTGCAAGGACACTCCACTCTGGACTAAAAAGAAGCAGCTGACTGTACAGTTGCATGGTATGCAAAAGCTTGGGCACCCATGGGTGAATGACCTACTGTAAAGTGGAAAAATAAACACAGCCACAGCCAACGGACATAAAAAATGAACCTTTAATCAGAGCTTGATTAACTCTCTCACAGTTAAAAGTTCAAAATCAAGCTAACTGACGAGATCTCAAAGCACCCACAGCTTGCAGTTTCCACTGTAACAATGGCAATTAAGGTGAACTGCAGAAAGTAGGAGATATGAAAAGACCAGGAAAATCAAACTGGGCAGGAGCAAAGTCCCCATGTGGCTGCAGTGGAATAGCACAAAGTGGAAATTTCTTTTGCAGGGATGAGACTCATCACCCCAGCCATGATCTTTTCCTAAATGAGGGTTCTTTTGGTTCATTTTACACTAACCAAAAAGCCTAAAATGTCTTAATTTTAATTGAAATGTCAGAAAAGTAGCTAAAGTCTTCAAAAACAAAAGACAAAAAGCACAGCGGTAAATGGTGCTTTTGACCTTTTGACCATCCAAACTGCTTAGCAGCAGTGATACCTGCTGAGATGAGCAGTACTGAGTTTCTCAGGACCGACTCATGGTGTAGTCATACTATGCGATCTGTATTCAAGTATATTTGACCCCTCAAATTCCAGTTCATTAAAGTGGTGTGACAGCAGTTTCCCACACAGTGACTTGGCCCAGTTGAAGAGGTGCATCTTTTGCTTGTTTGATCCTCTAAGTGCATTGTTTGACAGCACTTAAATAAAATGTTTGACAGTCCCAGCTGTTTAGTATTAGAGAAGACATGAACACATGGATTACCTTTAAGCATTTTTGGACAATATACAATGGAAAGAAAAACTCTGCTAGTCCTCTTCCAAGTAGCAAGTAATTATTTAGCATGTATGTATATAAAAAGAGGTCAATGGTCTACTAGGAATTAAGCCTCAGTCAGTATAAAGAAAATAAAACAAGGATTGCCATATAGAAATTGGCACAATTTGAAACCCCAAAAGATCATAAGAAGCTAAGAGCTTAATGGGACACAAGCCACAAGCTAGTGTCATTTACAACATCGCTGATTTAGAGCGGTGACTTGCTCCAAATATAAATAGGCTTTTTAAACTTGTCCAAAACTTGTCTCTGCCAGGGTTTCCTTTGAAGAGGCACAAAAGAGGAGACTAAAATGTAACAGTTGTCCAGTGGGAGTAGGCCAGACAGTAGTGAAGTGACTATTGTACTCTTTGTGCCATTTCTACAGAACTCTAGCAACAACACCCTATGGGAGTCTGGTCTGCTGAAGCAGTTAAAACCTGTGATTAATTTAAAATGAAAATGACTGGCATTTACAGTACAGAATACTATTCATGTTTTGTTTTGATAATACTAAAAGATAACCACAGACATGTTCAAATATAGTCCATAGAACAAAAAATGAGAAATTACATCACTATTGTGTATGTGCACGCAAGTAGTAACAGATGCCATACAGTCCCCTACAGTAGGTGGGATGTTCTATGACTATGTACTATGACTAATAACAGTTCTGTCTGAACAGTTGAAATTGCTGTACTACAGTATGTGTTTTGTCTGTTTTTTTTTTTTTAAATAAGTTCATCTCCTCTTAGCTGCTTGCTCCCGCAACCTCCAATTACACCCACTGATGCCCGCTCTTCTGCCTTATATAATCCCTCTGTTGTGTCACTGCAATCTCATTCAGCACTCGGTGTAAGATCTATAGTCTATGTGGGCTTTGTGTGTGTGTGTTTGTGTGGCAAGGCACATGTGCTGGAAGAGCATGTGTATTTGTGTATGTGTGTGGCATGTTAAGCCTGGCAGAAGGGAATTCAGCCAACTGGCTGACATCACTTACCAAGAACACCCAGCACTGCCCACCCAGAGAGCAGAGCGCACTGTGGTGTGTTTATTCATAATAAACACTGAAGTTTCAGTCTGAAGATGATGGGAAATGTAAGGACAAAGTGAGAGCTTGGGAAACTGAGATTAATCTACTATTATCCATCTATGTAGATTTCCTATTTTTAGAACAGACTGAAATTGGCATCAGCACATAGCCACAAAGGCATTCACAGCGCTCTTGGATTAAAATAAACCCATTTGACAAATGACGACTAATGAAAGTTCGTTATGTAATGTAGACATCGTCATCGGTGGCTATAAGGGCATCAACCTACAGACATGTATTTTGAACACACAATGTGCAACCTAAATGTGAACGTGTCTTGTTCAAAATAATGACACGTATACAAAAAAAGCCAAAAGAAAAAGGTGCAATCCATTAGCGCAAAAAAAAAAAGTGCATGTTGGTAAAAGCAAAATTGTCATCAACCCCCCAAGGTAATGTGAACAATAATACATAATTACTGTTTACTTACTTTCGGCAGAATAGTTCGGAAAATAAACTGGGCTGCTTTGGGTTTGTTTTTTGTTTTTTTTAAACAAAATTTGTTCAAATGATAAATACTATAATAATATGTAATTTTCTAACTTGGAATTAAGATATTGATTTTGGTTGCATAATGTGCATAAACGAATGCATGTCAGTCTAAGAGTGTGTGAAGAGTGCTCAAAATCTGCATTCTTCCTAATGGCCAAACATGTCTGATTGTATAGAACTGTAAGGGAAAAAAAACCAAACAGCACTTCAGCTTTCCAGTCAGTTCCTCTCCTAACTCGTTACATCCAGTGTCAAAACTCCAAGGTGACGACAGCCAAATTGCTCAGCCTGAGGCTTCAAGCCAGGATTTCACTTCACTGTGGCTACAGCCATCCTTTTATATACATACAGTCTTTGGCACAGACTGAGTAAATTTAATAATATTCCATGAAAGTGTTTTCTGTGAATGGAAAGGCAACTTTGCTTCTCGGATATTGGATTGATTTAATATGAAAACTGACCTCTATTGGAATTAAACTGAACTGAGCAGAAATGGATTAACTGACTGGAACAAGTTGTTGGTATTATCTGAATTGAGCACTCAGTTATAAAGTTGTCTGTAAACTTCTGCTTTTCTTCAGAAACTTTTTTTTATTTGTAAAACAAAGTAAAATCTTAATGTCTTGTGTATTTTATTTTTTGGACAAGACATGTGCATCTTTTTTCCGCTGAAAGCTTTTCATGCATGCAACTGAGGAGTATAAAAACTGCAGCGCCTTAAAATGTTTTCAATTGCCAGCACAGCCAAAAAAGAAAGACAAAATACTTGTATACACATGTTGAGGCTACATCTCACTCACTATATTATCACGCCTTCATTTCTGCTTGCTTTTCGGCTCATTATGTCAGTTCAGCTGGCGGGTTACTTTAGATAAATGAGGTAGCAGTGTAATTCTTGTTTATCTGATCGAACTGTATCATTGCAGTCTTCTGAACACACTTCATATCTAGCATCTATCTCCTGCTAATAACATATACACTGCACTGTCATCAGGGCAAAACAGACAAAAAGCATCCCTGTATTTCTCTCAATGAGATGCTCTCTCCCTCTCTCTTGCATGCTCTCTGTTCCTTTCTTTCTTCTGTCGCTCTTGTGTTTCGCTCCTCCTTTCCACTCTTCTATTCTTCAGGGAGTGTTTGCTCTTCGGTTCTCCCCTCCCTCCACCCCCAATGGTGCTGAGAGAGTGTCAGACAACAGTGCCAGACTCTCGCTCCCGCTCTATCTCCTCTATGCATTCTGCAAAGAACACTGGCAGACTTTAAAATGAGCTTTAGGAAGTGGGTCTAATCCAAGGTGATTTATCTAAATGGGACATTTGTGTGTGTGTGTGTGTGTGTGTGTGTGTGTGTGTGTGTAACTCTACCCGCATGAATGTGTTACTTTACAGCATGTTTGCATTCATACAGTGTGTGTATCTTACAGGCATGCTTTTACTCAAGCGTGTGTGTGCGTGTGTGTGTGTATAAAAGCCTTAACAAAAAGCATTGTTCATCGATGTCTCTCGGGCAAGCTTGTCTCTTTCATCTGCCCGCCCACGCACATGCACTTAGACACACACACACACCACCAAATGTTAAAACATTTATTAGCATGCTGTGCTAACCCACATCGGAGGTTAGGTTAGCAGACTGACTTTTGTGTTGTGTCCTGTCAGCGGGTGACGACTAAATCAGTCACAGCCTACATCCAGTCTCACAGCCGCCTCTCTTGCAGCCAGTTTCGTCAGAGGGGGAATCAGAACAACAGCCAGATAACTGACCTTGAATTTTAGGGCTTTATATCCATAAACACATATGTAGAGTATGTTCAGCAGCAGAGACTCAGTCTCTCTTTATGAATACTGCTATCTTGTTTGCTTTCTTTGCTCCAGACAGTTCAGACATGTTTAAGATTCTTAAAACAGACTCAATCCTTCGCTACATCTGGCCATGCTTAAATCCCCTGGCCAACTCCCACTTGCGGATGGCGGGGCAACATTTAGCTTCGCACGGAGCAATCCCTGTTTGGATTCTGCCCTGTACCTTCGTCCTATCATGCATCACTTTTATTTTCACTTCCAACCAATTTTTGTCATTTCTCTTTATCTGACCCCTCCTCAGTTTCCTTTGCTCTTTCCTTTACTCATGTAAAAAAAAAAAAAGTGCACTCTTTCTTTTCTGGGTTTCTCGCGCTCTTCTCCTCCTCTCTCTGACAGTGTCCTTGTTCTGTTTTTTTCTTTTTGTGTTTTTTTTCTCCTCTCCCTCTCTCTCTCTGCCAATGCCCTTGTGGACTCCCTTTCTCATATTTCTCTTTCATCTAGGTTTTACACATCCCTTTTCTATCTATCTCACTGTCCCCATCTCTCTTCTTATTGCTTCTATTCGCCCTCCTTCCTTTTCTCTATGTCCCCCACCACCCCCTTTCCTAAGCAGTCTGTGACTGTAATGTTGCTGAAGAGAACACAGTGTGTCATCCTGAATCAGACAGATGAGCTGGGAGTGGAGTAAGAGGCTGAGAGCACTGCATTAATCCACACACACACACACTCACACACACAAAGCCAGGGAAACCACAAACAAACACATCCTTACAATGCTCCAGCAAATAACTGCATGCCAGGCATGAGACAAAACATGAGCTAAAGCATCCAACTCTATAATGCAAGCCTGAGACATAATACTAAAAGAATAGCCCATTAATGTCTGCTTTTTAATAAATATGTAGGAAATTAAATAGTATTAAACATTATTTACTACTGTGATCAACCAGTTTTTGTCCAGGTCAGTTTTATTTTCTCCGTTAAAATTAGAAAAATTGAGTAAAATTATGATTTCAAGTCTTGCTAATAATGTTTAAATGCTAACTCTTATTAAACTGCATAAAATCTCTGCGGGACTATTAATGTCAGGGTCTTTCAATCAGTTGACATAAAATGACAACAGGAAGTGTAATAATAGGCTACACCCACTAGAGGCAGCTTAATTTAGTTTTGAATTAAGGTATCTGTTGATATTTACAGGTTTATTGACAAGTTTCACAAAGAGTAGGTGTGTGACACCCTGCAGATACAAATTAAAAATTGTCCAAACATCAAACTACCTGTATTCAGTATATAAGTAAGCAAGTATTTTTAGCATGTAGCAGAACTATAGTCACTGGTCACGTTATTATTAGTTACTTCTTGCTAATACTGGGTTGGACCCCATTTTGCCTTCATAACAATCTGAATTCTTCACGGCATCAATTCAACAAAATACTTGAAACATTCCTCAGATTTTGGTCAATAGTCACATGATGGCAGCACACAGATGCTAGAGATTTGTCAGCTGCACAATGAGAAGCGCCTGTTCCACAACATCCCAAAGGTGCTCTATTAGATTGAGATCTGGTGAATGTGGTGGACATTTGAACTCACTGACATGTTTAAGAAACCAGTTTGAGATGATTTGAGCTTTGTGACTGAGTGTCATCCTCCTGGAAAGCAGCTATCAGAAGATGGGTCCACTGTGGTCAGCAGCAATACTTAGGCAGGCTGTTGCATTTAAACAATCCTCAGTTGGTACTAAGGGGTCCAGAGTGTGCTACTGTAAATATCACCACACCACCAGCCTGAAGTGTTGATATGGATCCATGCTTTCACACTCCATCATTTGAATGTCGCAGAAGATATCAAGACTCATCAGACCAGACAACAATTTTCCAATCTTCCACTGTTAATCTAAACCGTAGCTTTAGATGCTCTTCTGCGTACCTTGGTTGCAACGAGTGGTTATTTGAGTTACTGCTGCCTTCCTCTCAGCCTGAAGCCATTCTCGCTCTCAACAAGGCATTTTTAACTGCTGTTTTTTTCCCTCTTTTTTCAGACCATTCTCTGTAATCTCTAAAGATGGTTGTGTGGGAAAATCCCAGCAGATCAGCAGTTTCTGAAATACTCAGAGCAGCTCATCTGACACCAACCACCACGCAGTGTTCAAAGTCAGATAAATCACTTTTCTCCTCCATTCAGATGCTAAATTCAAACGTCAACAGGCTGTCTTTACCATGTCTACATACCTAAATGCATTCATTTATTCTTGGCTGATTACATATTTGCAATAATCAGTTGTACAGGTGTACCTAATAAAATGCCCGGTGAGTGTATGCCATACAATTAGCACTGCTTGTTCAGCCTGATTACTAGGTTTTTTGATTTGTGATATTAATGATTTGGTTTGGTATCATGAGCCTTCATTTGCTGTTTGATACTTTAGGCACTGTGAATTTTGAATTTGTTAAAATCATCACATTATTATGTCTCAACGGTAGCTTGAAATGATGACAGCTCTATTGTTCACAATCCCCTTGTGCAGAAAGGGAAAGCACGGTTATAAAATGTGTAATTTAATACCAAATGTTTCATCCCACTATTCTTTTTTTAAATCATGAAATGTGATGCAACAATATTTTGTCTCTTGCCAGCAGCATGGCCGTTCATTAACCCTAGACCCCCGCAGCTCCACTGTACCTCGCTCGCTCACAGACACAAACGCAGTGATGGAGAGGCCACCTAATGTGATTCCCAACTGTGAGCTGTCACCCTCCAGTAGACATGTCTTTTTAAAACTCTATATTAAAGGGGCTGGGCAGTCCACCCCTCTGTAAGAGTTTTGTCTTGTGTTTGACAGTAGGGATGAGAGGAGAGCTGCAGGAAAGTCAAAACTCTGTGAGGGTGGGGTGCCTTCTGAAGACATTAACTCCTACAAAGAACAGAAAATGGAGAAGACAAGGACAGAGACTGACTTAGAAGTGACAATAAAGCTTTCAGTCAAGAAATCATCAAGGATTTTTTTTCAGTTTTAGGCCTACAAGTATTAAAAAGTCTAATGAATCTAGGTGAACGAAAGAAAGAAGAGGTTAAAACAAAGGGTCAATCATAGGCAACTTTGGGAAGTTTTACGATGCAAGAGAACGACTTTATCACTCCTCTCCTTTCAAATTCCACTGAGGCTCATGCTCTTTCATCTGCTCTTTGCAAGAATGAACCTCAGGCGAGCATGGATGAACACAGCTCTCCAGGTGGAAGTGTTGCTTGCACACTGTGTGAGCATGTGACCGACATGCCTACGCCCACCGATTAACCAGGGCTACAATGCAACCTTATGTAAAAATACACACTGGAATTCCAGAAGAGCAGTGAAATCTGAGAGCCATGAATTATAAATGCAACTGCTGGATAAGAGCAAGACTCCCACAGACACTCAATGTCTGTGACTTGACGTGTGTGCGCGAGAGGGAGAGAGTGTGAGCGAGTGAGACAGAGACAGACAGAGAGCGAGAGACAGAGTGTGTGTGGCTACCACTAAAGTTGCATGTTGCCAGTGAGCCGGCCCAGCAGCTTAGCCAACATAAAACATATATCCCATCCAAAAAGCTACAGAGCCTGGGTCTGCCAAACATAGAAATACACTACATCCAAACCTGGCTGTGTTAGTTTACTGCGGCAACACGCCACAAACAGGAGCAATTTGAGAGGGTTATGGCATCATCTCTTCAAGCGTGAAATGTGTAAAACATACCCATTGCCAACTATAGATTTAAAGTAGTAAATGTGTGGAAAAGCAACTTCCTGAAAGTTTAATGCCATAAGGAGATATCTAGCAACACAGTAAAACTTGCACCTTCTGTTAAAATAGAAAAGTACACACACACACACACACACACACACACACACACACACACACAGCAGCTACTGGCTAACTTTAGTTTATTTTGCATTTTGATTTGTTTGTGCCTCATTCTCTCAGATAGTTTAATGAACATTGGGCATTTCCAGTCTATTGCTATTAGTCAATTAGTATTTTTCAGCACTATTACCTCCATTTAGCAATTATCATTAGCCTAAAGACGATTAATACAAAGAAATGTAATTTGTAAAACCTGCAATTCCCAAGCACACTGTAATTAAACCAAATAAAATAATTCACGTTTACAAGAATAAAGGACTTGTTTATGTTTTTTTACAAAGAGAACGAACCCCCCCCCGCCCACAAAAAAAACCTAACAAACAAACTTGAAATGACATTTTGTAAACCACCAGCAACGTGATGGTACTGGCAGCTTACCTGCTTTCAACATGTCCCAAAGCAGTGCTCATTCCCAACAGTAACACTGGTTAATTTGTGGTAAATGCAAGAATCCTGCAGTTCTAAGAAGTTACCAGCAGAATGCATGATGATCAGGCAACAGCACATGCTAGGTAAAGACATTACACTAGTCAAAAACGCAGTCACCCCTCTGCGCATGGACTGCTCAAATATTCGGATCTGTTGTTGAGGAATTGCTCCGCATTCCCCGATGAGGCTGCAATCTGCAGCTGTGCAATGAATGCACTGTAGCTGCCTCTGATGAACATGTCAACCCAGCAAGTCCTAGGCATGCTCAATGAGTCATATCAGGACTAAAAGCTGGCTGTGCAGGGCAAGGTACCGCTGCAAGAATGGCACCAGTACAGGTGGAGCCAAGAACTATCAGATCAGAAATGGTGCTCTCATGGACATGCAAGGCTGCAAGCAACAGTTTAGACATGCATGCCACCATCCAGCTTGCCAACAGCCCGACCAGGGTGAACTCAATAGTGGCATGATGGTACAGATGACAAATACTGTGCATTCACCATTTTTTTGTGTTCTGAGACAAATGGCTTGAGAATGCAGTAAATTGAACCATTTCTGAGGCGTACACAATTGGTTCATTTGAGTTCAGTAAACAAATTACCAATCCCACCAACTGACCAATTCTAAAACCAATCAATGCATTTGACTAAAATATTTGTAACCACTCTGAAGTGCAACATATATGAATACAAAATGTGAAGGAAAAAAAAAGTATCCGATACTGACTGCTGGTAGGGAGCAAGCAGCAAGTGGAGGTTTCTGGATCTTAAATACAGCTCTCTTATTACCAAAGAACCACCCAGACCTCCCACAGTTACACAAAATATATGTTTCTTAACTGTCATGTCATCTTGAATGTTAAGCTTTTGCAGTTCACAAGAAATTACATGTGCTCCAGCAATGTGTAACCCTGTATAACTACCTTCCTACTTTTCAACCCCTCACCCTGGTATTTAAAGAGCTTAAAACTGATGAATAGTAAAGACAGGAGCAGTGCAGCATGGTGAGCAGAGCCCCAGCCTGTGGAAACAGGCCTCAGTGTGGATGACAGGCCTAACGAGCTAAATATAGCCTTCTGGGTTATCTCCTCTGTGGGCGCAGCGAGTCCGTTGTTGCTTCACATTATTTACGTGTCTGTGCGTGCACCCTCTCTCTCTCTTTCTCCATCTCTCTCATTTCACGCCCCCCCACACAAACACATCACCATCTCTTTCTCTTGCCCTCTGTGTTGCATACCCTTTTTTCCTCTCTCCATTTCATCCCTTCGCAGCATCTTTTTTCAGTCTCCATCGCTCCTCTCTGCATTTCTGTCCCCTGGTATCCCTCTTTCTCATTTCTTCTCTCTCATTCCTTTTCAGCATTTTTTTCACACTCTCTCTCTCTCTGTATCTCTCTCGTCTCGTTCACTCTCTCCCCCTCTCCTCTTTTATTCTTTTTATCTCTGCCTCCTTTTGTATCCCTCCCTCCCTCAGCAGCTCCCTGTTTTTTTTTCTGTCTGACACTCTATGAGCCTTTTTTCTCTCAAGCTATCTTTCCCTTTGAGCCTCTGTCTCTTCTCTCTCTCTCTCATTTTCTCTCCCTCTTTCCCTCCCTCTCATTTCTGAGCCATGCTTATGAAGTAGCATTACACTGTGTTAGCCATCCACTACACTACAGTGAGCTCTTGTTCAAATATTATAGCCTGCGGTGCTAACGCTCTGCTATGCTAAGCTATAAGAATATGTCATCAGCATCTGCAGCTCCCTGACCTCCTACAAAAGGGAACTGTTAAAGTCCAGTGTTGAAACTAAACATACAGCAGTAGATTCTGTGTGTCATTCCTCTTCCATCCACCGTTAACACTGCAGTCACAAAGGTTGTGATACTGTATGCACATCTTCAATTAAATGCCACCCACTGCCTGTGTGTTTACTGTATAAGAAAGGGTGGTGAAGATTTACATTATAGATGATGGGTGTTCATCTGGGCTTTATGTTCCACACAGTAGTTCTGTCTAGCCAAAATGGGAAGTACCTGAGATGCTGAGGTGCTCTGCATTATGCCATAACACCGATGTGCACATATATCATCTTGTTTTTGTTTTGTTTTTTTAAATGGGAAGTACAGTAAAAACTATATAATGAGGTCAGTTTGACAACTTTCCTTCTTTAATGGATATGCTTTTGTGTTTAAAAATCTCAATAAGCATTTGGCTGTCTAATTGCTTGAATTTATTGATATGCAGTATGGCATTAATTTAAAGTTTTATAGTGTTTATGCAGCTGCTAGAAAATGCAATAACTTTAAAATGTAATGAAAAGGCTCCCGTGTTGGAAGTAAGTGACAAATCATGGAAATACAATTAAGTGAAAGCAGGAATTCAGCTGTAACTCAATTGTAAATCTGAATAACTGAATAACAAATAACTTTAATGTGAGCTTCCATACCTTTTGCCGAACAGTGGCCACTTAGATTAGAAGCTGCACAGTGGATTCCTGTTCCAGTTGTTTTAAAATATGTCATATTTCGAGTGAGCGGCCTAAGCAACAAACTTAAGTAGTCTTCTCATGAAACTCAAATATTTGTTAGGGAAAAGAAGTGTAAAGTCAGCATGTTATCTCAAGACATTTTCACACATGAACTCAAGCCAATTTTGGGATAACGAGGTTGGATATTTTCCACAGTTGTTCTCTCTCACATGTAGCACACAACGGGATATAGTCTGCTTCAGGTGCGCTGGCACAACTGGAAATACTCATTTGGCATCAGCCTGGATACAGCATGCAGGAAGCAACACACTAGAAGTGGATGTACTGTACTAGCATCTGTGTTATTTGCACATTGGAGCAATATGACATTGCACAGACTTTGTAGTCACATGGAGCACGCAGGTTATCAGGACGATATTCTCAGGTGTCATCCATAAAAGTTCAGGGTTGCGGTGAATGTGTGAAAATGTTTTCGGTAATGTCACTCACACAGACTCGCCCATACAAGGTTTGTTAGCTCGAACAAACTATTAGAATATATGGTTCATAATTACGGTTATAGCAGCAACAATTCAGAAGACTCAAACCCACACCCTTGTTTATCACACCTATCTGGTTTTTTTTCTACTTTAAAAAGACATATGATCACACTAGAGACTGGTGGGCTACCCCTGACCTCTAGGGTAAAAGTGCATTACGTGACTGGTTGATGAGTGACTGCTGCCAGCGGATAGTTGAAATTGGTTGCAAAGAGGTATGTGTTGTACTGAAAACCTCCAACTTTGGCTGCAAGTACTGTAGGTTGCCACAGTCAGCTGTAGTTTGCATGATAAAAGTCAACTTGTCTTAAAATAATTTTTAAAAAAGTCAAACTGGGAACAGAAACAGTTTTCCTTCAGAGTAAAAGATGCACCTTGTGAAACACGTTGGTTGAAATGCTAAGGCATAACTTTTACTTTGCAGACAAAAACTCTTGCTTACCAGTTTTCCTTTGAGTTTTACTTAGTTTCTTTGAGTTTTATTACCACTCAGACATCAGGTGGCAAGTGTTTGCAGACAAGTTGGCATCTTCTATGCACACTACAGATGCAGCATTGTGCTCAGAACAAAATCAATTGCAAGGAGGTTTTTGGTGCAGCACAGACTCTGCAACCAATTTCACCCAGTAATAGCCAGCAACATCCAACAACCACTCGCCAGCTGGTCATGGAACCCAAATTTTCTCTACCCAGATTCCCAGGCCATACTATAAACTACTGTAATTAATAACTACAACTACTGCAGAGCTACACAGTGTTACGTTCTCTTTTTTTTTTAAATTCTATTTGTAAAAATATACACATGTAACAACATTTGGCATGCACTTGTATGAAGGTTCTTATAAGGACAGAAAAACAAGGTCGTGTGCAAGTATGGATGAATGAATGAGTACTCTGTATACCGTGTGTGTGTGTGTGTGTGTGTGTGTGTGTGTGTGTGTGTGTGTGTGTGTTTTTATCTGCTGATCTCCTGCCTGTCTGTGGGCATCTATATCAATCTGTCTGTCTGCCAGTTTGCCTGCTTTCGCTCTCTCGCTCTCTCTCTTTTGTCAGTCTATCTGCCTGTCTGGTTCTCTTCTCTCTCTCCTTCTTTATGTCTCTCCATCTGTGTGTCTATCTAGCTTACGGCCCTGATCCTGCCTGCTCTCCCAGGTTTATGAAATGCGAGCAGCTTAGCAGATGGTGCATATCGTATTCTGGTCGGCTCTGTGTGGGTTTTGTACCACAGACGAAGGCTTACAATACATGTGAGCCTTTAGTCGCACAGACACACCGACACGGGGAGCTCAGGCTGTTAGCACATGAGAGAAAACAGAGGAAAAGAGAAGCCAAAGAAAAAGACAATATAAAAGGTTTGAAAGAGGAGTAAAATATGGTGAGAGAAATGGAGAGAGGTATAAGAGAGCAAGATAAACGGTGCGTGAGAAAGAGAAAAACTCACAATAGCAAAGATTATATTGTGGGAAAGTACAAGTTTGTTCTGCTGTTACTGATATTTAAGATACTTACCTTAATATATACCATCTATTTTAGAGTAAAAAGAATCAGATTTTTGAGATGTGTGTGCCATTGAGACACAGATGCCGGATGTTGTCATTTCAATTTATTTTTAATATATCAATTTTTGTGTTTATTAATAATAATAAATGTTTTTATTATTGAGAAAAACATAAAATAAAAGGCTTAAACAGGTTTCACTAAAAAACAAACTTCAGTCCAACTACTAAAAAAAACAAGCCACACAAAAGCAACACTCCTAATTGTAATTCCTGCATAAGAACCAATCAGACTCATTTCAGAGAGTCCGACAGCCGTAATGGTCAGACTAACAAACTGCCATAAAGCTTTGGTAAAGGTTTGATTGGACTCACCATGATGTAGTGCCTCTGCATCTCAGTCTTCTCACTGGCCAGCTTCTCACACTCCAGCTTCAGGCTGCACAAGGAGACAAACATCGATTAAATGGTTCATTTGCATCCAGTGAAGTAATTTACACAGGACTCAGATCTTTCAGGGGTGAAACACAGTTCAGGTTGCTGCAAATATGCCAAAAAAATATGTCTAGCCACGCAGACAGGCTATCCATTTACTGCTGAAAGTGGCTCAGAAAACGTTCACCTTTATGATGGCGACAGGCAGTAGGGTGTCCCTCATTCTTGACTGTAATTCCTCACAGATACAGCACATGTGTGGGAAGATATCTGATTGTTTACTATCAAGTGAAAAGTTTTTTTTGTTTTTTTCTTGCATTCTGCTTAAATTGTACATATGGGCTTCATTTGGATGTCCTGAAATTTTATCTTAGTCAATAAAGGATAAAATAAAGCAAAATCTTTGCAGATGGGCACTTGTTAAAGTGACCTAGTTATTCAGGAAAGGCTTCAGTATAGGTGAATATATTATTGTTTCTAAACGTGACATATTTATCACTTGTCGAGACCTAACGGTAACAACTGTGTGATTTTAAACTGATTACAGATTGATTAATTCATCAGAACGTTCCAGTGGGTCAATATTCTGGGTCAATATTTTGCATTGTGCTCTGCACATATCAACCACACCCTGCAGTAAATTACTCTTACTGTATCACAGCAGGCTGTTCAACCTGCCCGCTGAGCGGTGAGCAAAAGGATTTCGTTTTTTTTTTTAAATTAACTGTTTATCTCTATTAGCTAAGGTCATTTCTGGTCAACCACATGATAAGCTGATCAATCACCTCCAGTAGTTAAAAAATAAATGGTAAATGGACTAGCTCTTATATAGCGCTTTTCTACTCTGAGTGAGCACTCAAAGCGCTTATACAGCACGTTTACATTCACCCCATTCACACCCATTCATACAAGCACTTCCATATGTAACTAACTAAGTGCTTTTTAATTAGCTAACATTCACACACATTCATACTCCAACGCTAGCGTCGGAGAGCAACTTGGGGTTAAGTATCTTGCCCAAGGATACATTGGCATGTAGCCTGGAGTAGCCAGGATTCGAACCACCGACCTTCCGATCAGTGGGTGACCTGCTCTACCTCCTGAGCTACAGCCACCCCTAAATAAATAAATAAATAATTAAAAGTTAGGTAATTCAGGCCTTTTATTGTTATGTTGGAAACTCAGTTAAATTGTTGAAAATGTACAAAGTAACAGAAAAAAATAACAGAAAATATGCAGTATTTAAAAATTTGAGTTGATATATTTATTCTTCTGTTAATAAGACTAATATAGGCAGACACAATGAGCTCAGCTTCTCACCAAATTAGTGTAAATCTACACCTATTTGAATGAAGAGACACTGATTTATATAGAGACATCTAAAGAGAGATTTTGGTATGACAGGTATCCCATATTTTGTTCTAAAGATTAAAGAACTCATATCATTCCATCTTTATTATCTGAACTGAATTATAATTTGTTGTTTATATATATTAAAACACGAAGAGTGTCACTGGTTTTAAGTTCCTTAAGGAACACAAATAATGTGATCACACTGGGCACCAACATTTCCAAAGTCTATTTGCATTTTTAAACCCATTTTTGTATGTACACACACACGCATGCACATTTGTGTCATGTGGTTGAGTACCTGTGATACTGAGCCTGGAGGAATTGGAATTCCTCCTTGATACGGTCCAGAGTTTCCAGGACTGTGAACTTGAAAGACTGGCCAGGTTGCAAGGGGACCTGCACAGGAAAAAAATAAATAAAAGAAAGAATGGTTGAAAAACAGATACCGAGGTGTGAATGTACGCGTGTGTGTGCCTGTTCAAGAGAAGACTACAACTACCGCTGCATATGTGCAGGTGCATGTGAACCTGCATGCACAACACAATGGAGTGTGTGTGTGTGTGTGTGTGTGTGTGTGTGTGTGCGCGCGCGCGTGTGTGAGTATGGGAGAACCTGTGCATGAGTGCACGTGCATGCGCACAAGTGTGTGTGTGTGTGTGTGTGTGTGTGTCAGGGAGCAAGGCATAGGGAGGAAAAAAGCCAAGATGAAAGTGAGAGGGAAGGTCACTTCCCCTTCCCACACATCATAAAAGCCTTGTCCTCTCTCTGTGTTCTCCTCCTCCTCTAATGACTCTGCCTCCTTCCCTCCACTGCCCCCATCCTTTCTTTCTCTCCTCTCATTCTCCCTCTCTTCCACATTAGCATCTTCTTCACTCTGCCAGGCTGCTAATGTATTCCAGCCTACAAAGAGCTGAGAAGGGAGGAAACATCAAATGAATAACTTATAGGGAATCACGGCATCGTCTCTCACCTGCTAAAAGCCAAAGAAGGCCCAACAAAACAAGCATCTCCCAAGGGTCCCCCACCACCAGCCCTCCATGCCTGTCTAAAACGCTTTCGACAGCAGCCCTCCTTCTCCGTAGTCTTCATGAAGTTTGAGAAACAAGGCCAGTGTTGATGTTTTCTATGCAGAAGTTGTTTTGTTTGGGGATGGGGCTGGAGTACGCAGAAGTGTAGGTGTGTGTTTTAATGACATTGTCAATTCTCAGGGGAGATTTTTTATGTAAGAAGATACCATTTTTTTTGTGTGTATTTTTCTCCTGCTTTTCCCAAATTTATACTGGCTAATTGTTCTTGCATTACGAGGCTCTCACTGTTAGCCTGCAACCTGCAGGCTGCCAGGTGCCTCTGCCACTTCCTTCAAGAGAGCAGTCTCTCTACTGCCCCCCCCCTTATATTCCTTCGACAAGGACAACTTATCTGCTTACAGCCCGCAAATAATGCCCACTGTGACCATGAGCCCCCCACCAAAGCAAAAAGCATGGCAGTTGAGGACAAAAGGGAATGGAGACTAAATTGGATTTATGTTTCTGTGTTAAATTTACACTGCACAAAATCTTCTGAATTCCTAAGTTGTAATCTGATGTGCACCTCCCTAGAAATATAAGTGCACGTCAAGCCAACGCAGCCTGCAACTGTGATTTTTCCAATCGACTGTAGGAGAATGGATCAACTCGAAGAGAACTGCCAAGTAGTGTTTTGTCAGGGAAATTGCAAAGCAACACAGGCATAAAAATGCACGTATAAATGTTGGCAACATCAGCCACTTTCCTAGTCAAACTTCAGCACACAAGTATAAATTAAGCCAAACTCTTCCTCTGTCCTACAGGTACGTAACCCAGCACCTATCTTCTGCCTGTATCCATTTTCACACATGCACAATTTCAGGAGAATCAGATCGGGATAGTTTGCAGAGTTGCTCATTTCAGACATGTTCACTGTGTGTAGTGTGTGGGTTTGGGTAGCACACATGACACTCGACCACTAGTGGTAAATGCACTAGAAAATTAGGTGCATTCTTAGCGCAATCTGAAATCGCATGTACCGAGGAGCTGGCAGATTTAAGACCAACTACTGTCCAATCTGACCGTATCAAATATTTGCATTCTCTCACACGCCTCTGTCAGCGCTTTTAAGTCTTAAAAGCTCAGGGTTGCACTGCATGAGTGAAAAGGCTAATAGTGATCCCTTAAGCAGAGATAACTTAGCTAATACTTCCTTGTTTGTTGATGCCATATTTGTTTCATATGTAGTCTTTGGTTGCTTTGGTTAACAAAATCAGGTATATTTTGATTTGGAAAATAAATTTTAGTTTAATAATTTAACTGCTCAAACAAGCTCTGAACCCATCGTGCACCATTTGTTTGTCTGTTCACCTATTCACCCATCCATGTACTCATCCATCCATCCATCCAAACTGAGCAGAACAGTGCAGTCGCTATAGCGCAGCTGGGTGGCTATCGGGCAACAGCCACGGCTAAAAGATTGGCGGTTTCAGTGGTGGCTCTTCATTAGTCTAGACAAGCACAATTCAATTAGATTTCAATTAGTCCAACGGTGGAGGTCAAAGACGCGGTAGGTTCCCCAGTAATTAATCCAGGGAGCCGAGATGAGCCCGAGCTTAACTGAACTGAGGCAAGCATGGTGGGGTCATATAGATTGCTGGATGGGCACAATACTCACAAACCCGCTGGGTGTGTGGGTGTGTGTGGATGGGATAGATGATGGTGTCTGCCAACAGATCCCCACTGACCTTGATTCACACCACACACACTCAGTGGGGGAGGGGAGGCAAGATCGAGGGGGGGTTGTAGACTGATCTGGCGTGTGCACACACACACACAGAGCATAAGCTCATTGAAAAACACAAACACGTCACTGTGCATGGAGTTTCACAATTTAAGTACACAGTGCCACACAACGCGCAAACCCACACAGGGAGGGTAGGGACAGAGGGATGGATTGACCAGGGGGGGAAAAAAAAAAGTCAGAAGAAAGATAGATACTCATCTGACAGACAGAGGGGTGGATGGATTGAAGGATGGAAGGAGTGATAGACTAGTCTGACATTCTTCCAGAGGAATGAAAGAATGAACAGAGAGAGACGGATGATGAAAAAGTGGTGTGGCTGCTGACTGAGAGAGATAGCCAGCCATTCATCCGTCTGACACTGAGGCGAAGGGAAGAGGACAGAGAGAGACACAAACACACACACACACACACACAGGCCAAGGAAAAGAGAGAGAGAGGCTGTGTTTGCTGTAGTCAACACAGCCCAGTCTCTCTACCCTGTCCATCGGCCTGTGGTAATACTGCTTCCACCATCTGCTGCCATGCACACATGAACACACAGACAAAGTGCTGCTGGCGGGTTACATCAGCAGCACTAAGTCATATAATAAAGCCCATAGTCACAGATCAGGATTATACAAGAGATCTGCGAGTCACAACCATTGGTGTCGCCATGGCGTCCTGTGAAGTGCGCTGATGAGAGAGACCTGAATTCCTTTCATCTATTGGACAAAAACTCAAAAAATGTCTCACTTTTGATTTGCCAGTTGCACCTTTTGAATGAGTTTCAAAAAGCCTGGAGCAATAAAACTTCTTATGCACGAAAAAGGAAATGAAAAATACAAAAAAAAGAAGTTATAAGGTCCTGAGGCAAAAGAAGAAATATTCCCTGCTTGTGCTGAGCTCTGTCAGGATGAAGAGACCAGCATTGGAAGCTGGAATGAAAATAGTTCATGCTTAAATGTAATAACAGGAGACTTGGTGTCTTACTCAAGGACACTTAAGAGTAAAATTGAACTTCTGCAAGAGAAGCATCAGCAAGCAATGCTCTATGTACACCAAACGAACGTTGTTTGAGTGTATGTGCATGCCTTCTTTCCTATATTGTGACAGATGGCAGACCAGACTGTTAGGGGTCCAGTAGGGCGACACGATGAGCCAAAAAACAGCCTAACGCCTCCCATGTTTGTGTGTCTGTGTGTGTGTGCATGTATATCATCCAGCATAGGGAATCCTGAAACCCAAAACTGATCCGGTTAATCTGGGAGGTGGAGGTGGAAGAGGGGAGAGGAAGAGAAATAAAGGTCACTTGTGTATAAATACGTGTGTGCGCAACACACACACACACACACACACACCCCATGTGGGCCAGCAGTCAATCACAATTTGGACGAGCTGGCATGGGCAAGAGGAGAATTAGGAAGGATTATGTATATGGTAGGAATGGAGGGGAGGAGAGGAGTGGTGGTTGAAGCCTGTTTTACTGTGTCACAGAAGAGCACGGAGGAGGGACCCGCTGGCCATAACTATCACCTGCGTCTTGTCAGGTGTTTGACTGTAAGAGCTGATGAAGTAATGACCCTCAGTCACAGTAAGGGTCAAAGAGGATTATAATTACGTTTAATCACCACCCGCTCCCCGTGGTTGCCCTTTGTCACGGATCTTTTTCGTAACTTTTATGGGCAGATTTTTTAGGTGTGGCTAGGTTTTTGTGGACTAGTGTCCCAACTTTCTGCAGATGATGTGGCCCTGGTCAACTTCACTGAGCAGTGATCTCCAGCTTTAACTGGGGCACTTTGAAGGTGAGTGCAAATGGGCTGGAACAAGAGTAAGCAAATTCAAATCTGCAGTTAAAGGGTGGATTGAATGATGTGGGCTGGACATGTGATGTTGCTTCAAGAATTCCAGTACCTTGGGGTCCTGTTCATGAGTAGGGGGAGGGCGGAGAGGGAGATTGATAGGCGGATCGTTGCAGCATCTGCAGTGATGCGGATGCTTTACCGGTCTGTTGATTTACTGGTCAATCTATTTTCCTATCATCATCTAACGCCACAAGCTGTGTGCAGTGACTGAAGAGATACAAGTGGCAGTAATGTGCTTCTTCAGAAATATAAAATATTTACAAAGCAGTTTCTTAAATAATTGAAATCCTGCATTGTTTCTATCCATCTTTATTTCCATCAGTAGCAAATAAACTTCTACGTATATCATATCAGTCAAAACTGAGTAAACCAATTGCAGGATATGAATCATGCCAGCATCATTCTGAGTGTGGATGCTACAAACAAAATAAAGGGTACACATGTAAAAACATCATCCCTGCCTTTAAAAAAAATAAATAAATAACTTTTTTCTCTCTTGAATCATGTGGGGGGGGAATTAGCATCATCAAATCCCATGTGGCCTTTACAATCTGTCATTCAGTAAATGTCACAATTTTTTTTTGTGGGAAAGATTAAAAACGTGAATTTGCAGAGGATTGCTTTTTTCCCCTCACAACAATTCAATTCACATTTCTATATTTTTTCAGCCTAATTTTGGTATCAGGTCAGCCTGTCTCTGTGTCAGTCTCTCTGCCCGTCTGTCTTTCTGTCGTGGAAGTCTTCTGTTCATGCCGCTGCCTGTTCTTCCACCACCGATAGTCGCTGCACAAGAGAGGCAACAACTGTGAAACAGATTCAGGTCTGGGAGTGATTGGGAAAGAAATAATTCTGTCTGCTTGTCTCCTCCATCTATCTGTTTAGCCCCTGGCACACTTTCTACCAACACATAAGTATTCGCACGGTATAAGCAGGCATGCCTATGCATGGATGCATTCATTCAACCAAAACACCCACAAAACATTGCCCTTCCACTTACTCCTCGGGCTCACTCTTCCTTTTTACTCTCTTCCGTCGCTCTTTACTCATCCTTCCTACTCCCTCTTTCCCCCCCTCCTTTCTCCTGTGTCTCTCTCAGGCAAGCAGAGACACATTCAGATAGCACATGAAATAATAATTGGCTGGTAAAATATTTAGGAAAAAAGGCACATGAATAGATGAAGAAGCGCCAAGTGTGGCAGAGGAGTGCCAGTGCCCCTTGTGTACATATCTGTGTGCGCGCACGCATGCATACGTGTAAGCGCGTGAGTATGTGTCTGCTTAAGTGAGCAGTAACATAAGGAAGAGCAACTTTGCTTAGACTGTGTGTGGATGAGAAGGTGAAGGGAAGAATGGCTGATATGTATGTACAATACATTACCAGCTTTTTATGAAGCCCTCAGAGTTTCATTTTTGTACGTCATATGCAGTTGTGCCTGCAGTTCCACTCAAAAGTCTTCATTACTAAGAGAAAAACACTGCCATCATCCCAACAATAGAATACCATTTAGAGGCACTGGCTCTCTCATTGTGCTGACAACTCTTGAACATCTTTGCTACTCACTCTTCCTCCCAGTTATTCACTTTTTCAGGCCTTCACACTAAAAGCTTAAATCTTAACAAACCAACACTTAAGGACATGAACTCCAGACAGTTTCAGGAGAAACAGGTTGGGACATTGTCTGAAGATGTCTTGTCTCAGATGCATCACACAGCAGGAGAAAATCCATTTCAGATGCATTTTTACGACTGGAGATTCTCAGTGTGGTTTGAGGGAAGTGCCTGAAAGGAGAATTCAGGGGACGTACAACGAACTGTTAACTGCAGTATTTGGCACAAATGGGTGTAATTAGTCATTATATCGAAACATTAGGACTGAGTAGGATATTTGGAGTTTCACACTCACCTCTATCAGGTTATGTTCAGAAAGGTTTAGGGCTATAGTGCATGTGTGTGAAAACAGCTATAGTCCATGAATTTGAATCAAGACCAGCTGAGAACCAGCACAAAAAAAAAATCTAATCCATCAGAATTGTATCCTTCAAGCCTGAAATTCCTTTCATCAATATTTGGCCTTCCAAAGGAAAATCACCAGTACTGGTTAAAAATATTTTTATATGCACGCATAAACTTCTGTTAACTTAGGTAACAGACTTTGTGCCATAACTATGCACAGACCAATTGTCCTCAAGTGCATAGTCACTCCCCAAAGACAAAATCTGAGCAAGGAAAAACCCCGATGTTGTACAATTATTATTTCAAACTCATTGTACTCTGAGATAATAAACCAGCTGGGTGGATGCTAATAAAGAACATAAAATGTTTTTCAGGAATTAAAAGAAATATACATTTAAAAAAAAACATCCTATAAGCAAAATCAAACGTGCTATTTGTATCAATAAAATCTAATCAATTTCCATCCCTGTCAGTCAGTGATCCAGACAGCCAACTAACCACAGACACATTCAGAAACCGTATGAAATAATAATTGGCTGGTGAAATATTTAGGAAAAAACAGAGACATGAACAGATGTGCCAGTACCGCTAAAGTCAAACAGACATTCAATAAGCTGGTCAGTCCTCTAGTTACCAGTCAGTCAGAAAGCCAGCCAGTTAAAACTGCAGATCACCAGTCAGCCACTAAGCCAGTGGTGGATTACAAATGAAGGAAAGATTGGCAGCTTAATGAGTCTCTGGACTCCATCCAATCCTTGCTCTGATCATTTCTTTTAATGGCAAAGAAAAGAACACAGAATGCAGGATTTCAGGATTTAAAAAGAAAAAAAAGGCCTGTTTTTAATCAGAGAGCAGACTTAATCTGGGTGGCTGCTGACGTCTGATCAGAAATAACTGGTTAGTTGTTTGACTTTTTGCTTATCCTGTGGGTTGCTGTTGTTGCTCGATTGAGGGTTGTCTTTCAAATGCTGAATGAAATTAAATGTAAACAAGATGAGGACAACGTCTTGGGAGGAGGACAGAATGTCATCTGTGGGAGGTTGCAGCAGTCCTCTGTGCTTTCGTGCTATTTACCGTACGTAGCCGTCATTACAGCCACAAATGTTTGGAAAAAACAAACTGCCTGACACAGCTGTATGTGCCCCTCCCCAAAAAAGCCAGGATTAATGTGTGATTGTGAAAGAAAACACTGCACATTTGCATGTCTTTAGCACAACCTAATAATTACTTAATTACTGCCATAGCAACGACACAATGAAGTCACAAAGTACAACTCATCCACACTGGCGCACACACACAAACTGCAAGTTTAAGGTGCACAGAAACACTCCTCAGCGTCTCTCACCTCATTGTTGAATCATACGTACTTTCTGTAGCCATATACTGGCATCAGTTGGTCCGTCTTTTCATGACCACAAGAGAAACAAGCTATTTTCAAACATGCACCGAGATGATTATACATTAAGTTCTACAACAAACATTTGCCCCTATGCTTTTCTGGCAACTCACTGAATGGCATTCGTGAACAATATAATAATACTTCTCGCAGCAGATTTGGTTAATATCTGCAGTATTGTTTTCAATCTTTTATTGTTACAACTGTAGAAAATTCAACGCCTCCTGCATCTTAAATAAAGCTCAAAGTCCAAATTTCTCTTTCTGGCTCCGCCATGCCTGCTCCGTCTTTTATTGTATATGCTTACAGAATAAACTTCATCCTCCAAACTACAGCCACCACAAGTGCTAGGTCTTAGGAAGAATTTGTTACATGCACACAGGGAAGCAGCTTCAAGTGTATGAACAGCCAAACCTCTGTAGATTCTGCACCTTTATGTAAGTACAAGAGAAGCAGTGCATCCGTTTGTATGGCTGTGAAATACACTGTATATAATAATGTAGAATACATAGAAGTATGTGTGTATGTGTCAGAGTCTAATCATGATGCCCTTTCCAAGCTGAGTCACTGACATCTCTGTTAACCATGAAAATAAATTGAGAATCCCTCCCTTTTACCCCTTCTTCTATCTCTCTCTCTCTCTCTCTCTCTCTCTCTCTCTCTCACACACACACACACACACACACGTGTGGCAGCCAATCAAGGCCTTGTACATTCACAGCAACAGTCGAGGTCGTACTGGGACAATATTTATTGTTATTGTTGTTGGCACAAACACACACATACCACTGCTGCTCTCCTTTCCCCTTCCAAATCCCGATACACACACACACACACACACACACACACACACTTAAACAACTGTTTGTACACAAACCTTTACAGGAACACAAAAACAAATACAAACGTGCGAAACTTTTAGGTACTTTTACATGTTTGGATTGATATCCACCATGCAAAAGTGGCATAGAGCTGTCTGATTGGTCCCAAATTCCATGTGCAGCAAGTAAACAAACGCGCAGCCTGTCATTAAAATAAATAAATAAAGGAGAAAAAAAAGAACAAGAATGAAGGGTTCTGGAGCAGTTAAGTGATAAATTAAAATTAATAGCATCACACACAAGCACATACATACAGTTACACATAAAAGCATGTAACGCACATAAAACTGAACCTTACACTGGAGCGATACACACTGAGAAACACACATCTAAGTCAACAAACAAGGCGACACACATAGCTAATACAAATATGTGCACACTCACAAAGTACTAAAAGGAAATAGACACCAAAAAGAAAAATCACACAAACCGCAAAACACACATTAAACAGAAACACACCTCACACAAATCCTCTCTCTCTCACACACACACACGCAGAGTTCTGATAGCACTTGCCACAAAAATCCAGTGGAACCAATTACAGCTCTGCTCGCCTGGCAAATCAGCCCTCAGTTTTTAACCCCTTCCCACCAGAGAACGAGAACAAAGTCTGACTTTTTTTTTTCTCCAAAAATAAAAAACAACGACAATAATAATGCCGTTCAAGCCTTGGATCCACATTTTATCTATTTATCTGAAGATATCACTGCCAAAGGCATGGGCTGAAAGAAGTGACAGTCAAAGCAGCCTGCTGGAAATTAAACCAACATGTCAAACTTACGTAATTCAGTTAACTCAGTTTATTAACAAAACTTTGAACGAGATTAATCACAAATCACATATTCCAGACAGCTCTAGACGACTTTCAAACAATTTCTCTTCTATGACCTAACCATCTTCAATTTAAAGTAGCCATGACACGAAAGATGAGGGAAACCTCTTCAAACCATCTATTAAAGTCACCTTGTGGTAAAGCAGTTTGCAAGTAGATTTCAAAACGGTCGCGGTGTGATCAAAATGGCTCGTTCCCCAACACAACAGAGCTCAAGCTGCATTTTTCACATTGCTCATTGTTTGGCTTCTGATTATATTTGTTAACGACACACATCAGCTCTTTGATGCAGTCGACTATTTCAAGAAATATTAGAGTTTCCCTGAATGCACTGAGGAGAGAGTTTT
This sequence comes from Bujurquina vittata, assembly GCA_015106715.1. Taxonomy (NCBI): domain Eukaryota; kingdom Metazoa; phylum Chordata; class Actinopteri; order Cichliformes; family Cichlidae; genus Bujurquina; species Bujurquina vittata. Next base: position 33,261 of record VUQK01002671.1, read on the forward strand.
GATGGGGATCCCAGCAAAAAAAAAAAAAAGAGACTGCAATGAGGCAATGTAACTACCACAAACAATTAAGGCAATAAAGCGATTACTGCATGAGATTATCTGACTCATGCAAGTTTCAAGCCTCTTTTAAATGAACGGAAACGTGATGTTTTACTGTGGAATAAAGGCTGCCTCTAAACTAGAAAAGCACATTTATATGTAAAGCCAGTAAATTGCTTGAAAGCACTGCATTCACTGAAGGTAGCATATATATATATATTTACTACACCTTTTTTCCCATGTGTATAGGTGCATGGGGGAAAAGTATCAAACAATGAACTAGTATGAAAACTTCTGCTGCATTCCTGCTTGTGGAAAAGCTGAGACTGCCTAAAGAAGAAGAAGAAAAAAAGAAGCTAGGAGCATAATTTAACAGGAAAGTCTGAATTTCACACACGTGTATATGAACATGCAAATGCTCACATACAGTATCTGTCACCACAAGGACAAGCATTTGAAAACTCAGACAAAGAAAAAAAAAAAAACACATGCAAGCAAACACGAAAACGAAAAGAGGAGC
>VUQK01002671.1:33839-45424 GCA_015106715.1 Bujurquina vittata
ATTTAAAAGGAAAGTCTGAATTTAACACCCGTGTATATGAACATGCAAATGCTCACATAAAGTATATGTCACCAAAAGGACAAGCATTTGAAAACTCAGACAAAGAAAAAAAAAAAAACACATGCATGCACACACGTAACCGTTCTTTGCACCCTCGCACCTCTCCACAGATCACATTTCACAGCAACACCAGAAATAAAGTTCCTCTGGCAAAGAAGAGCCGCAGAGGAAGGAGAGAGGGAAGGAAAACAGAAGGAGAAAAACAGGAGAGAGACCAAAAGAGCGAGATAGAGACTATTGATCGGCTGGAGTTGGCTCAATCTGGCATTGAACTTTATCAGAAACGCAGCGCATCGCAGCAGGAAGCTCTCTGATTCGTCTTTAAAGGAGAGAACAGAGGAATGTTCGCACTCTATTCTTCCTTCGCATCTCTCATTCATTTTCATTTCTCCATCCACCCCCAGCCGTGCCTTTTTAAAGAATTCTCTCTTTCTAGCCTTTTCTGTTTTAGGATTTTTTCCTCTCTTTCTTGGCAACATCTTTCACTTTCTTCATTTGTGTTTACTCTTCTGTTTCTCCCGGCATCTTTTTCTCCCTTCTTTTCCAGCTGCTGCCCTATTAGCATTCTCTCTGTACGTATAATTGATTCCTCATGCCTTCCTTTTGTGAAAATGTCATTCATAATTCTGTGTGATTGCGGGCTGGCTTGTTGGATGGCTAGTTGGCTGAATGGCTGGCTGACTGAGTGTTTGGCTTGCTGGCTGACTTGCTGGCTGATTGTAAGGCAAAGTGGCCACTGACCCATTTGTAGCAGCTACAAAGAGTCTGACAACCAAATCTGATTATAGCAACCAGACCAGGGCCCTTGTGAAACGAATGGCCTAAGCCAGACTGAGCCTAAGCTGTCATTCATCCTTCTGTGCTTTTTAGTCTATGTATTTAACCTTTATTTTACCCCAGCAGGTAAATTAATGACAAATTCTTACTGGTGGTGGAGAGAAAAACTGAAGGAGGGCTTTAAAGAGGTATTAAAGGGGAAGTACCTGTGCACTCATGGCCTTTCTTAGTGCTAATGGAAATGAATTAAGTAGACTTTAACTATCAATTAAACAGCCTGCCTGCGTGTGTGTGTGTGTGTGTGTGTGTGTGTGTTTGCTTAGCAACAGAAAAGAGCAAATGGACAGTTTATAGTCTTTCACACACATTAATGTAGAGCCAGATCTATTCTCACACACATATTGCTACGCACGCACACACAGATAAATGGACAAAAATACGCGCACACACACACACACACGCACGCTGAAAGGTGCAGATTTAGTTGTGTACCACCTACACTGCCAACTATCAACAGGATCTCAAAGGCACCTGGTTGCAGATGACAGAGAGGGGAAGTGGTGTGTGTGTGTGTCTGTCTCAGACACACACACCAGAGAGAGAGAGTGTGTACATAACAGGGAATCTCTTAGCCCAAATATCCCGCTCCCCTCCCATCATGTCTCACTCCTCATGTTACAGTACAGTCCCTATAACTAAGCAGGAGAGAGACTGGAAAAAAAACAGAAGGACAGAGACAAATAAACAAGGTGAGAGTTGAGAAGAGAAGGGACATAAAGACAGATCACCGGGTAATAAAGAGAAGAAAAACAAGACTTATAGAAGAAGAGGGGAAAAAAGACTGAGGGAGATTGTAGTGACAAGGCAATCTGAGACATACAAAGGGACAGACAGATTGGAGTTGGAGACAGAGACTGAGAGACAGACAAAAAGTCAGGCAGACGGGTAAAAAAAAAAGACATAAGGAGGTACATACCGGATGCCTGCCCTGAGGGTACATGATCCCAGGAGAGGAGAGGCTGCCAGTCCGTTTGATGGCCAGGTTAGTCCCCTGGCCCTCCACTCCTCTGCCCTCCACCGGTTACACAGCCACACACACGCACACACAAACCCACACACTCTCGCCAGTCAGTAAGTCTAGTTGCTGCTCCTTAGCAGGGTTGAACGCAGCAGTCTTTACTCTTCCTTCTTTGCTTTCTCTCCCTCGCTCCCTCTCTCTATCTTTTATTGAAAATTCCTCTTGACGCACAACTGAGGAAGTCTGTCAATTCCTTCGTCCAACAAATATCTTGACAAAACGGAGCACCAGACTTTACCTCCTCCTCTTCGCTCTTGTCCTTTCCACAGTGAAAGTCTCAGTTTCTCCTCGTCAGTGTCTCTCAGCCTTTTCCTCACCCTGTGATCAGTCAGGGTCCACACGTAGTGACATGACACACAGCATTTCATCCAGACAAGCTCCCCTCTTCCACTTCTCCTACTCTTCTCCCCTCTTCTCTTCCTGCCCCTTCACCCAGCCGTCCAATGGTGAAACATACAAACATAAACAAACACTCAGCTCGATCAAATAGTCTTCTTCTCTGCTTTTTCCTGCTCTTCACCCTCTCTCTGACACACTGAAGCCTCTGCCTTGACTGCTGCCGCAGAAAAGAAGAAGGAGGATAAGAAGAAGAAGAAAGAGGAGGAGGAGGGGAAGGGAGAAGGGAGTGAGAGTGAGAGAGAGAGAGTGAGAGCTTTGTTTTTAATCTAAATGTGGAAAAAAAATGCAAGAGGAAAGCAGGAAAGAACAGCAGGTCAGTGGAGGATCCAGCGGGCTTTTCAGCAGCAAGCCCTAGACTGTAATATATTGTGCCTGTTGGCTTCAACACAAACACGACAGGCTGCTAAAGCTCCTCTTAAGGTGGAACTGAGTAGATAGAGACACCCAGTCGCACACAGAGGGAGAGAGGAAGAGAGAGAGGCGAGAGATAGATCTCTTTTCAATTGTGGTCAGACACACAAAGCAATCAGTCATGCACAAAGACTCAGGCTCAAACTGATATGAATCAAGATTCAAACACACACAACGCTCCGACACAAATTCATGACAACTATGTGGACACAGTCGATATCCAGCACAACACACACACACACACACACTAGTTACAGTGATAAGTTTATTAGCCAGTTTACGCCTCACATTAAAATGTGCCATAGATGATGCAGCAGCAATCCAATCATGCCTAATCGCACACAAATCCAGGTGTAAACACACCCAGGGTGCATTGAAGATTGCTACCGATGTGATTTTTCGCACCTTGTCACGAGAAAGGTCTGAGAAGCACTGCACACAGAAGTTCAAACCACACGCATCCACTCCCAAATCCTCTCAAACACAGTGCCATCAGAAGAGTATTGCAGACGTACTAAATATAACGCTATGTTAATCATGTTTATATCTGTGTGAGTGTTTGCAGTAATGATCACATATGAAACCACAGGTCTCACATGGCTGGGATCTAAGGCTACAATCCAGGGATGGATAGTTTTTCTTATATTACTTCTTAGTTTCCCCGGAGGAAGGGTGCATAGTTGGTGACCATGCCGTCACAACAAATTCGAGGGTATGCACAGGGCTTTGCGTGCACCCCATAATGATGAAATTTCAGTTTTCTAGAGCTACCACACTGAAGGATTATATTTAGGTGTGTGCTCAGACCAAAATATCCTCAACAGGCCAACGCTCATGTCCAAAAACAGACCTAAAGCTCTAAACACAATGCTGTGCACACATTTCAAACATACTTCCTAATGTCCTTTTTTAAAAATGTATATAATCCACTCAAAACTCCTCTTTTGGTGATTCGGATTTATTGAAGTATAAACTGTTTCTTCATGGGTTGAAAAAAAATCTATTTCTCAAGGTAAACAGAAGCTCCCGGCTGATGATTTAAAAAAAACATCATCATTTATCAGTTATTCCTAAGCTTACACAAACTTAACATTTTAGAGATACATCTGTGGTTTGGGTGATGTATTAAGAAGAACACTTGTCTGGAATTGAAAAAAAAATAGATGTGCCATCTGCAGAAACTTTTAACAGAAACTACATTTCTGAATTAAAAATGATAATTATCGCCACATTTGTTAAATCCCTGGCGTAGGAACACCACAGTTACGTCCACTTCCCGACAAAGATCTAAATCAATACGTCGAGTATCTGGAGGATTACCAGTGTAACACGCCAGAAATAGCCAAGCTACAGCCAGATAAAAATGCCTCCCTGCCTACTTTTGACTCTTGGCTCCAGCGCACCTGTTATTTACGGGACTGCTCAGAATGGACCTGCACAATCTAAGACCTGGTATTTAAAGCCTTTCCATGTACAGTACAACAGTCTGGCCAAACCGTCTTTTGGCGCAGTTTCTAATGAGTTTATCCAGGGCAGCTCTGCCTTTGAACTTGATCAAACAGCCATTAATCCGACACTGCAGAATCGGACACAGTCAGTCTTGGCATCCGTGGAGGGTTTCCAATAAGACAGAAACTGCATTGGATAACTAGTGGGTTAGCCAGAGGGCAGCTCCAGAGCTTCAATTAAGGCAACCTACAGACATCCTATTATCCAATGCAGCCTATTACCACACGCTATAGTTCCTAGTGTATTCTGCTGTCAGTCTGCTCTGAAATGTGTTGTTCTACATTTTTTTAAATGCTTGATTTGTTAAACATGTCCAACTGTGCTAAGTCTACATGCCATCAGTGAAACTAAAAGACTCAAAAGTTCAGCAGAACTATATATTTCTGTTGGGCTTAATATGGTTGCGATGGGGCGGAGGCCTTTCTGTTGTTAATTATAATCTGTTGATTAATGGTGAGAAGCCTGCAATCTAGTTCAGGCAAGCTGCACTGTGTCATACACACTTACATGCCTGCCACCTCAAATCATAAACCAAACATGCAAATTTGGCTATTTATCTATTTAAGCTGCAAAATTTCCCATCTCTCCCTCCACAATACCTGTGTGACTGCTGCCCTTTCCATCACCCCAGCATCTACCTGTATGCTCCAGGGGGATTTTTACTCATTGCAGCCCCAATTTTATATGAAGCACATTTGTGGGGATTGAAAGCTCTGAGCCTAGATGTTACACTAACTGTAATCTGCTGCTTTAATAAATGAATCATTTCAACTGTTGTCTTACTGGAATTGATTTAAGAACACTATGCAAGGTAGCTGATTTTTACCAAAAACCTCCTAGTGATTGCATTGGTTAATGACAGATTTCCACTGTTATTTGTAGTTTTTCATGTTTGTCTGCAACTACTCCATAAGTACTAGCCAAGAGGCAATACAACTTCAAAAAGTGCAGCACAAACCAGAAATAGAGAAAGTTCACCTTCAGAGTAAAAACTGTGCCTCAGAGCTGCAGCTAACATGTTTGAAAAGGCACAACTTTTAATTTGAAGGTGAACCCATTTCTGTTTGTGTCACACTTTTCAAAGTTAATATCTCAGAGTGTAGCTGGAGAGTGTTTGTACACGACGGTCACTTCCATGCAAACTCTTGGCAAACAAAGCAATCATGAGGAGGTCTTTGCCAATTGGTTGAGGGTCTCTGGTAGGCCTGTGTGACTGGAGCTTCAGCAGTCATTTTATCAGCAACAGCCATCAACCTCCAAGCAACCACTCGCCCGGTCAGGGAATACTTATTTCCCCCCTCACGATCAATGGCTGCGACATAGTCACGGACCAGTCTCTAGGACTGTGACTGGGCACCTCATTTACTTCATCCTAAATTTTCAAATAACTGTGATATGTCCAAAATGGCCAGCATGTCACATGGTTAGCAGTCACATGTCTGCAATACCTCAATATGGTGTACTCAATAAAAAAACAAAATACTTAAAAAAAAAAAAGGCAGGGCTTTTATTTTGAAAAGTGTTTCTCCACTAAAAGACTGGAGGGTTTTAAATTTGAAAGTGACCCTATTACTGTAATTTATCTAACCAACAGGAAATAATGGAAAATGTATCACATTAAACATAAACCAGCAATATTTTCAGCATCTGAAACTGTCCTCACTTTCTCCGTGCGTCCTCCATAAATTTACACTTGGAGCATCGAGCAGCGTTTGACACATGAAGGAAATCATGAGTGCAAACAGGCAACAGCAGTCCAAAGGTTAAGAAAAAAGGGCATCACCTTCTTGCCAAGTTTGTCACTTGTAAATATCTATGCATCCAAATTATTCACATCCAAGCAATTTATCCTTTTCACGTCCATGCGGGACTGGAGGTGAACAGGTCACCAGAGTAAACTTCAGAGAGAGGCACAAAAGAAACATACAAGTCTACTTTAGGCATAATTTAGTGAGGAAACATTTGGCTGCAGAGGATGCCTGCGTGTTTGTCGCTTTGTCTCATCTCTTTCTCAGCGCTCCCTTTCACACAAACACAGAGACACACTGTCATTCAGTGATGCCCACCACTATTCCCCATGTAGCCCATTGTACTAATCAGCATTATCTAATTTTCTAGAATGGATTATGCAGGTAATTATTCCCCCGACTCCTCACACTGGGTTTAAGAGAGACAGATGGATAAGCATGCAAACACACAGACGGATGCAGACATCAGCACAGATAAGCGCAAAGCTTGTAGGTGCATTTACCACAATCATTAATAGTACTGATGTGACTTAAACACAACACAATGTGTGTGGTGGTAAAACCCTGCACAAACTGCTAGACTTTGCAATTTCTCTATAGATATCAGATGCATGTGTAAGGGTGCTGACTGACCTCTGCCTTTGAATGAGCACCTTCAGACTGATGGTCAGACATCTTCATCTGGGTCTACAACACAGATAGTGAAAAGCACCTGATGAGATACAACAGTGACACTAAGGTCTTCAGCTCCCAAAGCCATAATTAGAAGCACCAAATAATATATTTTGTTTATGTGTGTGTGAGATAATCATTTCTGGCAGAGTAAGATCAAGCCACGCAGAGGATAAACATGGCCCTCTTTGAAAAGAACCAGCGTTACAATTGAAGACAATTAGGGTTAAATTTCCTTAGACGCTGGCCACACAATGAAATAAATACAATTATATAAATGATTCCACTCCTTATTTGGCTAAACAATTATCCTTCAACAGAAATATAAACTATATTTCCCAAAATGGGTCTCAGAATCACCACAGTAGCCTACTATGGAGCTAGCTACCAAAACTTAGTCTAACTCTTCCCTACCTACGTTTTTTTTTTTAATTTTGTATCCATTTTTGTTTCTATAGATATAAGTTGGTACTCTCACTTTGATGTTTAGTTACTGTAGATTGAATTTTTTCTTGCTGCTGAAACACAATAATTTCCCAATCAATAAAGTATCTGTCTATCTAACTTAGCAATGGCGGCTAAAGCAGCTGTAAATTTCCCACAGTGTGACAAATAAAGGCTTATCTTACCTTATCTTAACTGATAAAATATTAACAGGTTCGACAGGCGAGGCTGTTTTAACACGACCATTTGTACCAGAAATGTACAATAGTTGAAGACTATTACATAACTATAACTTATATTTAAACAAGGTCACCTGTTAGCTCGGTAACGCGTGGCTTTTCTTTTTTTTTGTCTTTCAAAAACAAGCCGGAAAAGTGAGAGAAACTCGAGTTTCATGCTTACACATCTCAATTTAGACACTAGGAAAAGACATTCCCCCCTCTCCAACTCTTCGGTTCCACCTTAAAAGCTCAGGTCTGACTGAAGGCTCTCTACACGTTCTGATTGGAGGGAGGGTTGGCCTGTTCTAACCAATCGCCTGCAGGAAACCCCACGTTGGGTCCTGGTGTCATGAGTACTGCGGGCCAATCGCGGTGCATCTCGGCCGCTGAATGAGTGTGGGCGGCGGCGGCGGCGGTGGGGGAAGGAGGGGAGGGGTGCCGACGAGTCTGTGGGGATTGTGGGCATTGAAGTTCCAATTATTCTGAGCGCGCACACACATGCACGCACGCACGCACGCTGTCAGTCACGCTACATAAATGCTCAGTAAATTCTGCCGTTAATTTCAATCCCGCTATTTCTACAGCACACACACACACACAGGATACTGTACACACACACGCAGTGGGTAAACACCTCACATGCAGTTAAGTCCAGCACGAAATTAAAGACTTTTTTTTTGCCAGCTTTCTTTATTCCACTTCAAACACTTAAAAATTAAAATAAGTAAACATTCATGTGGAACAACCCTAACCTACACACATAAAACGAGTCAGATATGACAAACAACCAGCAGCGTCTGGCTTTCATGCCTGATGTGTTTTTCCAGCTCTTTCTATCTTGCTTTGTGTATAACAGTAAGTGTATATCTATATCTTTAAAGCAATGCAAGTTGCACACATAGTGTTTAAACTAACACACACTGCTGTTGGTGGCACTTTCTATATGTTTCTGTATGCAGTGCATGCACACACATACGCACACACACACACACACTCCCTTCACAAAGCAATACTGTGCAAATTTGGTGTGTCTCAACAAAACACGCCTCTGCATGATGACTCCCTTCACGGACCACATTTTACAACTCTGCACTGTAGGGTAAAAATAAAAAGCTGCTGACTGCCATTGTACTCACTGTCTTGTCTTTAGGTGTGTGGAAGGCTGCATAAAGCTTTATGGACAGGCTACAGAGGATACTGTCAATGTGTGGCAGTGAAATGCAGTAAAAGGGTCTGACTGTACCTACTTATTAAAAGGAACACGGATGCTGGAGAACCGAGAGGTCACCAAAGACAGTGATGTTTAGAGGAACTGCACTCCATTGCCGCAGTACATTTTCTTTAAATGCAAATCCTTTTCGGCTTGGAGCACACGTGTGGCTGCATCACCTGCACGCCGGCTGCAGAGCGTCAATAGAGAAAGTCACATCTCTGCTTCTTCTGCAGTGGGCTTATCCCCAGATTGTTTGTCTGGAAACAATCACTTGCTCTTTATAAAGGTCAAGCACCATAACCATGACATTTATCACTGCAGTTTCAGATGATTAGAAGTGAAATGGAAATCAAACTCCTTTGTAGCTTTGATGAAAGTTCTTTTGTTTTTGTTTTCTTTGAAAATGAGTCATTTAATACAAACATTCATCAGTCTTCTAAACCGATTAACCAATTTAGGGTCGAAGCTGCGCTGACATATTCATTGCTAAATTTAAAGTGTATTTTCTTGAATTCAGTTCATTTTTTTCCTGCCTTATTCTGTTCATATGAATGTGAAACTAATTTCTCAAGTCAGTTGCTTTGTTTTGTTGGGTAGGAGGCTGGGTCTTTCAGACGCGTCTCGAAGTCTTCAGTTGCAGACTGAACCCAATTGTTGCCAAGGAGATGGCAGAGGAAGATGGGGAGGAAGAGAACTTTACGAGCTGATGGAGACTATGGGGTGCAGCTGAAGGCTCGGGAAATAAGTTAACTAGTGGACTTTGAGTTCATTTCTCTGAATGTTCTATTCAAAGCTGATGTTTTCTGCTCTATTTAAAGGATTTCACACACATCCACATGGACACACACACACACACACACACAGCTGTCAGTCAGGGAAGTGATCTGCAGATCGGCACTGACTAATCTATTCAGTAATAGGAAACGGCACAAGGAGAAACCCTATCCCTAAGATGTGGGAGTCTGGAGAAACTCTGGTGTGGTTGATGCTGGATAAATAGATGCCTATTCACACACTGGCACACACAAACCGGGGCATGCACCCACATGCATTACCAGCAGACCCCTCCACACACACACACACACACACATATATATATATACACACAGACATACAGCAAATAAATCTGTCATGTATATACCTGTGGTGTGTTAGAGGTCCCCGAGTGCCTGCAAACACATGTGATCTCCTGACCTTGTAGTGCAAACATTTGGCTATACTACGTAAAGATCTGTGTATGCGTGTGTGTCTGTGTGCCTTTGTGTCTTTGCTTTGCTGTGGGTGTGTGTGCTTATGCGTGCATTGACGTGTTTGGGTGTGACTGTGTATGTTTCTACAAGATCAGTGTGACTTCCTGGCTGGTTGTGTGGGATATGTGCAGCAACGCTCCGTGCCATAATTAGCTTCATCCAACTTATTTCCTGCTCCTTGCTGCAGGAAAAGAACTGTGTCACTTATGTATGGGTGTATGTGTGCGTGTGTGTGTGTGTGTGTGTGGAAAGTGACATAATTTCGTGTTGGGTCTGCATTCAGGCACATTATATCTTCAAAGAAACAAAGAGGACTGGAAATAGTTTAACCAAAGTCCTTCTAGATGCAAGTAGTCCAACCTGGCACTCACGTTGAAACACATCCATGCACTTATTTTGACAGTTATTTTGAAGTATTTTGTAAATTATCTTCATATTTAATAATCACCTAGACATGAAAACTACAGAATAGAATGATTGGTTATAGAATCACCAGTGAAATCTGCTTATTTCTGCCACCATCTTTACTGTTGCAGAATTCCTTGAGTGCCATGTCTTTCTCTAATAATATCCCCAATTCACAGATTTTCACATCATTTTTCCGATCTGTAATGGGAGGCAAACTTTGGGCTCTTGCAGGAAAGCCGGACGCACCGCTTCCTGTACCCTGCACTGCATATCGGTATTGAATTCTGAGGTTCAAAGTTCTCCAACATTGACATAATTCCCCAGGAATATGAAGCTTAATTGGTCAGGAAATATTACTGTAGCAAGATTACTTAAAAAAGAAAAAAAAAAGCATGGCTGCGCCCAGGAGATAATCGTGTGGAGCCGATCATCACCACTGTAGCTGTAAAGCTGGGTGTGGTCATCCAGCAAACACAACAGACCTCAGAGGTCACTGCAACAATGCACTTCCTCCACACAAGATCTACTGCTACTGTTAGTTTGTCTGGTTTATTTTTAGTAACTCAGAAGTCCTTGTGTCCCTTAATGAACTGCAAATATGCGGATGATGGCGATCAGTGTCCTGTCATGTACAGAATGGGAAGAAGGGACCCTACACTTATACATCTCAAAAGAAGGGAGACATTTCTCTGTTCAGAGTGCATCAGTGCATCTGTAGTGTTGCCTTTGCCAAGGACCTTGATATTCCTGGTAGTGTTTGCATGCTAGCTTGAAAGGTTTTGAATGAATTATGATAAAACTTTGGTGGTGTGTTTGTGTGTGTGTGTGTGTGTGTGTGTGTGTGTCGGGGGTGTCATGTTAAGAATCCATTAAAATTTGGCTTACATCCACCGAGGTCTTCAAGGTCAATTTAATGATTTATTGGTCAAAAATTGACAAAAAGCCTTATAATTTATAAACTATGATCTGTACAAGTGTGGTTTGTATTGTCATCATATAGAAAGTACCGGATAAAGATTTAAAATATTATATCACATTTGACCTCTGACCTCTTCATCAAGCTCAATAGATCTTGGTCAATGGATATGAAGGTCAAAGTGATAATAATCTTATTAGAGCTCAATAAAAGTATGTTTCTTACTGCTATTGTTTATACTGACAACATGCAGGCATATAAGGAAGCATGTATGGGGGTTCAAAATATCCTTTAGCAGATGAAACCGGGATGAACTTGCACCAGAATGATGGGAAGAGAAAAGTATGGAGGAGAGAAACAGCCCACGAGCTCATGAGCTCACACACCATCATCTGTCAAATATGGTGGAGGTAATGTTTTGGTATGTATGGCTGCCGGTGGAACCGGGTCACTAGTGTTTATTATTGCTGTGACTGCTG
>VUQK01002675.1:2339-13933 GCA_015106715.1 Bujurquina vittata
GATAAACATAAAAAGTATGTTTTCATGGAAATTCAAAATCATTCAAAAAAAAAAAAAAATCCCTGATCCAGAATGACTCCAAGAAAAGGTCAAATTTTCATGCCAATCCATCAGTAACCTTTTGAGGAATCCTGCTGTGGACAAACAGTATCATTGATAATTAGAAACATTAAACAATCCTGATTTGGATCTTTTCCGTAATCGAGCAGCACACATCTCGGGAATATTTATAGTCTTCACTTCGGTGCAGCAGGAGGAAGAGGTCATTCAGGGGTTAACAGTGAAGCCCCCACGCTGGCCGTCTCCCGGTCACAAGTGCAGGCGGGACACCGAGTTTACGGCTGATTGGTTTCTTCCCGTTTCCTCCTAAAATCACGGGAGGTCAGAGAGCCTGAAGGACTCTGCAGTCACACAATGACCGCCATAGCACTGAGGTTTAGCTGGCAGGGGTTGGAGGTCACATGCGGTGCGATGTTGAGGGCATTCGGTGCTCGTTGTCATGGCGCTTCAGGAAAGGATTCAGATCCGTCTCAAGCTCCCTCTGCTTGAGTAACAAGCCCTGAGAGCACAAAAACATGGTTTGTACAGGTGAAGATACTCACAGGCTCATCATCACCTCAGGCCTGCTTGAGACTTTCAGGGCCTCCGGACGGAACCGGAACCCCCTCTGACCCCGCATGGTGATTGCATCCTTTACATCGGCCCCATGTGTAGTTACATTTCTCGAGGGGTGAACGTCAGGTTCCAGCGTAGGGCTCAGAGGGGTTTCCGGTTACATACGCAAGTCCCACAAAGACCCAACGCAGGCGTCTAAATCAGGGCTGAGGGGGGGGGGGTCCTGCTCTTTTATTAACTCCCTGTAAAATATCTAAAGGCAGCGCCGTCAGTGAAATGAGTTGAAGTTTGGTAACTATTTCCTCTGCAGTGATCGCTCTGCCTCTGAAAACAGGATCCAACAACTTAAATTATCATTCTTTAAATAAATTGAGTGTCTGTCTGAAAGTCAGCAGGACCTGAGTTTAATGAATATCTGTGTACGTGTGTGTTACCTGGCGCAGCTGGGCCAGGCCTCTAAGGACCTCCTGCTGTCGGTGTGCGCGCGCGTTACCAAGCAGCTCCGGGTGGAGGAGCGGGTCTCGATGTGAAGGAGGAGACGCCGGCCTCTGAGGAGGTGCTCCTAAAACAGGCAGTTTAGTTAGACCCAAGCTGCTGCTTCGAGGTTTCCCTCCATGCTTACACGTCACTGTTTGCAAATTGAATTCCTGCCTGTCTGTCCTGAAAGAAATTTTTGACCTCTGCTAACACGTCCCTGGGAGTTTATGTTTCAGGTCATACTGAAACTTCGGTCAGTCTGGGACATTTCTTCTCAGCCAGCTCACTGATTCATTCTGGGGGATAAAATCGGATTCTGTTCTAATCTATTCTGCTCCATCATGCAGTAAAACTGAATTATGGATCTGCAGTTTGCTGAGATGCTTTAAAGCCGGATTATTTCCTCCACAGCTGGAAGTGTTAGAAGTTTTAAACAGCCTGTTGTCGTTAAAGCTTTTCTGCTGTGATTAACCTGAGTGTGTGACGGGTGGAGGCGTGTCCACGGGCTCCAGCGGGTTCAGGTGGAAGACTTCATCAGTCCGGATGTAAGGAACGAATTCTGAGATGAGAGGAGGGGGGCTGGAGGCGTGCCGACTCTGCGCTCTGTGTCTGACTGCAGGGAAGGGAGGAGAGCGCCCCCTGGAGGACAGGAAACCATCAAACATGAAAAGCACCGAACGGGGTCCAATCAGGGCCGAGTGCAGGATGATAAAGTTATGATGGTTTAAATGATTATTTCATTAAACACTCTTATTTAGTTTCAGAGCAGGTTTCCTTGTTGCAGTTTACTTGGTGTTATAATGTGACTGAGTTATATTTGCCTAACGACAACAATCCTCAGTTCGATCCCAGGACACACAAATACCTGCTGGAGCCAGCTTTCCTCACCAGATTGTCCGGTCTCCTTGTTCCTGATGCTGCCCCCAGGTTATCCAGGTGTAAACCTACATATTTATACTCGGATCCCACATCGCTGTAACTTCCTGTCTTGGCTGCACTGATGTTAGTGTTTTCATCCTTTTAGTAAAGACAGAAAAATCCCTTCTCTCTCAGCTGCTCACCTTTCGTTGTTGAAGCCGGTGGAGTCGCCGTGTCCTCTGGAGCTGCTTTCCACCTGAAACACAGCAGCTGTTAGCACACATCCAACCCCAGCCGGCAGAGGTGAAAACGAGCACCGACCGGCAGAGAAAACCACGCGTATCTGAAGTCTTCATTTTTAAGAAGTTGGAATGACGGATCTTCCTACCTTCCTGGGGGGACTGGTTCTGGTCTGCATGGTGTTGGGACACAGATGGAGCTCCTGGGGTGGAGGTGGAGGAAGAGGGTCGGTCCTGAATAGACAAGTCCTCTCCTGCAGAGCGAGGAGCTCAGCTTGCCTCTTCAGTCGGCTCTCCTGCCGGTTCCTCTGAAGAGCAGGCGGGTAACGCTCCGAGGCCGGAACGAAGCGACGGCTCGGCCTGCAGCAGCAGAGCACAGGTACAGACTTTATAATGTCAGAAGGCTGTGAAACAGTCCCCGTCATTATTTAAAGGCTTAGAACTGACACATCTGATCATCTACCTCTGTGTGTTCCACTCAGGCCTCCTCTTCTCCTTCCTGTTCTTCTCCGTCCTGGCAAACGGCTCGTATGGGTCAGCTCCTTCCGGCACACAGATGTTCTCCTTCCCCGTTCTCAGTGCTCGGCTCCTGATGCTCGGAGGAGGAGCAGCAGCGGGCAGAGATGGAGGCGGCTGGAACTGCTTGGAGGCATCTGGAGTCTGAGCGCTGAGCAGGGGAGACGGAACTGCTTCTGAACAGAGAGAGGAAAAAGGAGAAGATGAAAATGATAAACAGCCTGGAGCCAAAAATGATGATGTTTTATTTCCTACACCTGGATATGTATGATGTCACAGAGTGTGTCCCCCCAACATGGTTTCACACTCACACACACCCCTCTATCAGCTGCTCTTTAAAGCTTCTCTGTACGAGGGGAGGAGCTAAAACAGCTCGTTTCAGAGGACTAACCTTTGGGCTGCACTGAGGCTCGGGGGTTTGAATAAAAATGATTTTGAACTGGAAATGATCCAAAGCTTCTCTATGAGTCCAAGATTAAAATTATGAGTCCAGAAATGAGCAGAAAAGGTGGCGTCTCCACAGGTGCAGCAGCAAAGTCAGCACCTGGAGAAGCATCACATGTGTCACCTGTCTGAACAGCAGTGTCTCTGTACGAGCAGACCCAAGTGCTGGCATCCTCCAAACCTTCAGCCTGTGAGGGACCTGCTGAAAACACACACACACACACACACACACACACACACACACACGATTAACATTAAGCAGGTAGTTTTACCAGCTGTCACCATGGAAACCAAAACCTGAAGCAGGTGTTTAACCACTCCAAATGTTACACAGGAATAAATACACTGCTTTAATCAGAGTTCAGCATCAGTCATTAAACCTCTGTGAGTTTTAATGACTGATGAGGGGGTGGTTCAGAGGGGGTGTTTCAGTTTCAGCTGCTTTGGTGTTTATGAAATTACCAACAGGTGCAACAATGAAACAACTTCCAAACAGGAATGGTTTACAGGTGGAGGACGCTCACTTTTTTCCCCTCCTCATACCTGGCTAGAGTCAGTGTGACTGCTGGCAGCATGAGGTCATCCCTGGACCCTGCAGAAGCTGCACAGGCAGTCCAGCTCCTCCAGGATGACACATGAATACAAAAACAGACTCGTTTGAGTTTAGAGTGCAGTAAAGTCAGAGTCTCCCTCACCGTTGGGCTCCTGCGCCTCCTGCTGTCTGCCATCATCGCTGCTTTTTTTTAGCCGCTCTGCATGATCAGCTGATCGGTCCTGAAGATGAAGAACACAATCAAAGAGCTGCAGTCACATTAGGTGGGAGAATGTGAACAATATAGGACTGTGCAGTGTTTCTGTGCGTCTCTCCCTGACCTTCTCTTTCCGTTTGTCCATCTCATACTGTCTCTGCAGCATCTCCCTCTCCAGCAGCACCCTCCTCTCTTCCTCCTGCTCCTCCCGCCTCCTCTCCGCCTCTTCTTGTTCCTTTTGTCGACGACGCTCCTCCACTTGGGCTTCAATAGCTCGCTGGTAGGAAAAGATAAAATTTAGGAAATCTGGGTGAGAATAACCTTCATGATCTCTTCGCTGCAGCTCCTCCTACCTGCAGTTCAAGCTGTTTGAGCCTCCTCCGCTCTCGCTCCTCTATCTGGGCAGGGTCCAGCAGGGAGGTCATGGTTCTCTGAAAGCTATAAGAACCACAGGAAAACAAAACAAAACAAAAAAACTCAATCAGCAGCTCAGCTACAGGACAGAAGAAGACACAAGACAGAAGTCTCAAGTCAGTGCTGATTGATCCTGTGTAAATATCTGATCAGAAGACGGTGCCTCGTACTTGGTTCTGGTCGGGTATCCACGGCCCCTCTCCACGCTGGCTCCTGCGACACTCTCCGCTCCGCAGCTGCTCGTGACGTCCCAGACCAGCGACAGGCTGGACGAGGGCTCCCAGTCTCCCCGTTCAGAGCTGCCGAACTGAGCCGGTGGTGGCGCTGATGGAGCGGCGGGCCGGATGGGAGGCCTCCTCTGCAGCGAGTCAAAGTGTGCGGCCCAGAGCTCGTGGTCCTCCGTCTGCACGCACAACACCGCCCGTCTCATGAGGATAAATCCAACCTCTCAAACCCACCTGCCCGAGCCTCGCCGCGTCTCTGCCGTACCTGATTCCGCAGCACCTTCTCTCGTCTCCGGCGTTCAGTCATCTCCTCTCTCTGACGGTCCAGCTCCTCCAGCCAGCGCCTCCTCTGCTCTTCTCTCCTCTCCACACTCAGCACCTCCTCCTCCATCGGAGTGACCTCCTACAGAGACATTTCATGTTTCTGCTGCTTAAACTCATCCTCAAGTTCACAATCTGCGTACTTTTCTTTTAACCAATAAAACATCTTCAGATTTAGTCTGGAGCAGCTTTAGAATTTTAAATTGCACTTTAAAAGCTCAGAAGGAAATCAGGACTTTTAGCAAATCCAGTAAGAATAAAAAAAATATTGTTTGAATGAAGGCATTTTACAGATTTAACTGCTATGGTTGGAGAGCAGTATTTTATAGATGCTCTCTCTGTGGAGGACAGAGTCACGGGGTGGAGAAAGAATCATGGCTGCTCCACCTGTGCCATCGATGCTGCTTCACCTGTGACTTAAAGAGCTTTTATTACCCCGAGTCTGAGGCTGGACCTGATGGCCGACGGCTGCTCTCTGTGGCTGACCAAGCTCTGCACTGATAACACGCTCTGTGTGTCCTCCTCCCCAGCCTGAAACACACACACACAAAGACTCTGACACACAATATGAACAAAATAAAATTTACTAACTCAGAATCCAATCAGACGTCCTGCATAAACCTGTATTCTTTTTAATGGCCTCTAGGGGGTGACAGCTGAGGCTGCAAAAAGATCTCAGTCCTGAAGAAGTGGAAATGAGCCTCGGCCCCCGGGGGACAGCTCTCTGATCAGTCTGTGTGCTCAGTCGCTCATTTTCTGAGTGAAACATTGAGTCTATTCTGTGGTTATTCTGAAGGTTGGATTAGATTAAACTTTATGTTTAAATGGAGGAGTATTCAGGGTTTTTATAAGTTCTTAGTCAGACACACTCCTTAATCAAAAAGGCTTCAGAACAGTGGATTGTTGGTATAATCTTAATCAGCAGTTTAATCCCAACAAAAATAATCAGTTTCAGTTTGAGGAGCAGCTCCCAGTCAGTGAAGAGTGAACCTGAGAGGTGAAATGTATGTCGTACCTGCAGTCTGGCGGGAGCTGAACGCTGCTGCTTTAGGGCCACCTGCTCATCTACAACACACACACACACACACACACACACACACACCTGTCAGAATCACTTTAAACTTTAACGAAGTCAAAATCTGACTCCAACAGTACAAAAGTTTTAGCACCAAATTTGCTTTGTAGATAAAGTAGAAATACTCAAATATGCGATTCATTCATGTGCTTATCATTTGGCAGCTGGACTTTAATTATGTGTACACTGCTGGGCATCTATAATAACACGGCATCATGTGTTCAAATCAAATACATTTCTAGCTGCAGAATAATAAGCGACTAAAGCTTTGGTGGTATGGACTTCATCTTCTGAGGCGCTGCTGTAATTCTGCTCTTGGAGCAGCCATATTACGACCATATAAAGAAATGGCCACGATGAGCAGAGCCTGTGGCATTCGGATCATGAGTGGTTGGAATTAATGGTGTGCCAAGAAAACATCCCCAGAACGTTACAGCAGAGGCCGGGGAAGAGGCAGGACGGGCTGCAGCATGAGTTTGTTATAGAGAAAACTTCATTAGAGGAGAATTAAAGAAAAATACAACAACAATAAAACTCTGACAGCTGCACAAAGAGGCTGGTGTGTGTCTGTGTACCGAGTTCTTTCTTCCACTGAGTCTTCTTAGCATCGATGGCCTCCTTGCTGTCTGACTGTCGCTCTTCCAGCCAGCTGAACAGACTCCCAGAGAACCTGAACAGAAGCATCGTTTTTAACAGACATGTTAAAAAAAATGCAGATTTCTTTAACGCTCTTTGTTAACCTGAGATTACAGGAGGAAATGATGTTTGGGCTCTAATGATTGTGAACAGCAGACATGAGGAAGTAGCTCACAGGTTTGGTCCTGACCCAGATGACATTACAAATGTCAAATTAATTCTTGGTGGAATTAAAGCATCAGCTAAGTTTCCAGAGTTGAGTACATTCACTGTCATCATCGGCAGCGGGACAGCGTCCTCACCTGTTGTCCTTCTGTTGTGAGCTTTCCACTGAACCTCCGCCTCCATTCTTTGCGCAGCCAGATTTTAAGCTTGTTTGATTACCTGAAAGAGGAAAAAGATGTGAGCTCAGTAAATTCCCCCTTCAGTCCGGCACCACTATCAGCTAACTCTACCGTCACTGCCTTCAGTCCTGAGGTCCTCTGGGTGGGGCTGCGTGTGGCTGGGGGTCTGAACAGCGCTGAGGATGTGCTGCAGCTGCTCATTGGTGAGACACACCACGCTGTCCTTCGGTCCTGCATCCTCACCGGCTGCCGTGTCTTTAATTCCCGGTTTTCCACTGTCGCGAGTCTTCGTGTTCCCCGCTTGTCCTGTTTTCTCGCCGGCTCTCAGGGGCCCGAGAGTAGCACTGTGCTTGTGTCGGTCTGATTTGGACTTCAGCAAAGAGAAAGGGGGGAGAAAAAAAAATAAATAAAAAAATAAAAAAAAACAATGAATGCTGGTGACATTGTTGCAGGTTTACTTAAAGGTAACTGCTCTAATTAGAAATAGTGGATAGTGTGGTGAAGAGAGTTGAGCGTGAAGGCTAAGCTGTATATCTCCCAGTCCATCCCGTTGAGGTGGTCCTGACTAGGAAAACTCTTGTGTCTGGTGTTTTGGGCATGTTTTCCCAGGAGGAGACCCCATGCTGGAGAGATTATGTCCCTCAGCAGGCCTCAGTTTCCCCACCCCGAAGAGCTGGATGAAGGGATGCTTAGACTGGTTCCCTGGTTTACGAGATCCAAATAAGAGGTAAAAAATAAAAAATTTAAATCTAAAAGTAACAACTGTAAGCCAGCAGTGCAGAAATACCAAACATGAAAAACCCACCGTGCTGATGCTTGATCTGCTCCACTGTGTCAAATCGATGATCTGTGAACTTGACTTTAATTTTTTGGGAAGTGAACAAAGTCACAGGAAGGAAAATCCGGAACGTAGGACAGGTGGTGAGGGAAGATTGTGTTGGTGCAGCCAAAAAACTGCTGTGATTTTAATGTGTTGTGTGCCAGCACATGATGGCCCCACAGCTCAGATCCTTTCCGCTGAGCGTGCTCCATCAGACGCCTCAGGACATCTGACAGAGCGTGCTCAGAGGAAGTCTGTGCCGGCTGCCTCATCCCAGGAGACAATTCACAGCGAGCTTGGGAATCACTCCTGTTTTTTTCCGGGCTGCCGTCTGGCTCGGAAACTGCTCCGATCGTAGCCACAAACCCAGCTCTCATCACGGCAACAATCCCACACACAAAAGTCACATCGGTTTGACACCGAAGCTGCCGTTCGCTCTCTGTGCATGTTTGAGGTCTGTGATGAAATTACAGAGCAAACGTGCAACAGGAAGAAAGCACGAGAGCACAGCTTCACCAAAATTATAGCATTTCTTTCAAAATATCATTAAAATCAATAAAGTGGAGCCATAATTATAATATTTAAAAAAAGATCAATAAATTTAGTCAGAGAATCAATAAAAAAAATACAATAAAAACAGGAAAAACTGTCTATAAGCAGAAAAAACAATTTCAAAACAAAAAAAAATGAAAATGTGGGCAGAAACCACAGAAAGCAGGTTAGACTCAGACGGTCCCGCCCTGTCATCTTTATCTGTGAGTGGGACCAAGATGGAGGGAACAAATATTTAAAAAAACCTTTTTATCTTTTATCCCAAAGAAGTTTTTGGGAAAAGTGGGCGTGTCCAGACCGTTTCCGGTATACACAACAAAACCCATACCTTGGCCACCGCTTTGAAGACGCCCCCTTTGTGGCGATCGTGTGTCTTTGTTGAAGTCAAGGTGGCGCTCTTTCCGTCACTACTGGAGGTGACGGAGGCAGCTGCTCTGCCCGCCTTACTCCTGACCTCTCTGTGCCTCCCTGCCAGCTGTTGGGGGGGATGCACCTCCCCGTGCGCGTCGGCCACGCAGGACGTCTGCCGGCAGCTGAGGATGCTCGCTGCTCTTGGCCTGAAGGACAGCTGAGGGCACACGCAGCAGATGAGACAAAGACCAGAGACTATCGCATCTTTGTTACGATTATTAGAATCAAACGTGCTTCCATGAGACGTCCTACCTTTGCTGGATTTTTATCTGCACCTGAAACAGAGATGGGGCAGTGAGCAGGAGACAACTGAGGACACATCCGTTTTACATGGATCTGAATCTGAACTATTAACTATAAATTTTAAAAAACTGGAATCCTAATAAAGTCATCTTCACAGCAACATTCAGTGACTGTTAACAGAATTACTCAAAAAGTGATGGATTTGCACAGAAAAGCATTTTTCCCAGAAATTAGAAGTGACTCCTTTTGGATTCTGTAACAATCCAGGAATTTTTTTTGGAAGGATTTTTACAACTGAGGGAAAAAATTTAACATTTTAGCATCATAACTTCATAAATATAGATCATATTGAAAGACGAAATGTTGGTGGATGTAGTATTGATGTTCTTAACAAATGGTCATTAACTGATCCTGATCTAAAAATCCTTCTGGATCCAGGGATGCAATTCATGCACAGAGACAAAGAAGAAATCAAAGTCAGGGTCAGTAATTAACCGTCATCGAAGTGAGCGATTAATGAAGCAATTAATACAGAAGCTTAAACGTCTCACCATGATTAAGCAAAATCAGCTTGGGTTTCCCGTTTTCTAGTTCAAACAGCAGCCCGTCTCTGAAACACAAAAGATTTTTATTGCATCTGTGCCTAAAGAAGCGGTTTCTGGGGTTTCAAATGTCAAAATCCAAATATGGGATCAGGATCAATGCATTAAAGATGGTCCTGGATCAGCAGGGTCCTCCTTTTTCTTCCCTTTTAAGAAACGTCACACAATCTTATTTGCTTAGTTATGAGTCACTTGAGAACACACATCACTACTCTAGATCTCATTATTCGGTCAAGGTGGGTGGTGTATGCTCAGTAGCTTTGCCACAGTTCATCCACTCTCCAACATTACCGGGTTTTTTAAGGAGCTCTGAGGTGGAGAAACCTTCGTGGAGATACGTGTGTCACTGACACAGTCTACAATCAAGAGCAACCTCCTTGAATGTAAATACAGAGTTTATAACAAGAGCAACCTCCTTGAATGTAAATACAGAGTTTATAACAAGGTGCAAACCACCGATTACACTTGAGGAAGAGGAGGCTGGATTAGACTTTGCCAGAAAACATCTAAAGAAGGAAAGGAACAGCTCAT
The DNA here is from genome assembly GCA_015106715.1 of Bujurquina vittata. Lineage (NCBI taxonomy): Eukaryota > Metazoa > Chordata > Actinopteri > Cichliformes > Cichlidae > Bujurquina > Bujurquina vittata. The sequence goes on from VUQK01002675.1 coordinate 12,411, forward strand.
GAGTCAAAGCACACACATCACCTGTTGTTGGAGCAAATGTTAGGGCATGGGCAGGTATTCCTGCCAGTGGAGCTGGATCACTGATGTTCATGAGGGGACTGCTGAGAGAACAAACTGAATAAGCTTCCCAAGATTTTCTTCAAGGGCCAAGTCAGCCTCAGCCCACCAATCGGAAGGCAAAGAGACGCAAAGAAAAGAAGAAACTGAAGCTGGCTGCAGGAAAGGCCGGCAGAGCATCTCAAGCGATAGAAAAGATTAAAACCAATTATTATATTTAACATGATGTTAGTTTGCCCAATTTTTTAGTATGCCCAATAAAATGATGTTAGTTTGCCCAACAAATTTAGAGTCTGCAACAATGTTTAGAGGAAAAATAACACTGTGCACCTGCAGGCATGAGTCCAGACCCTCAGTATTAACCAGTTCTTTTGCCCTCCAGTCTCAGGGTTCCTTTCCTGTGCTGTTTGCAGGGACTGCAGTCAGGTTAATGCGGACACGCTGCCCTCCTTTACTGCTACACTGTAGTGGTGTTATTGGGCCGTGTTGTGTGCAGATTAACTTTGGTTTGAAGCTAAAATAATCCCTTCATTTCACTGCGACACATTCGCCCCCGTGTTAGCATAAGCTAGCTCCCGTTACCTTTAAAAGGAACACTCACCCGAGGTTCATGCCGACAGAAGACAATTACGCGTTTACCGTAGACCGTATAGAACCAGCTGTGGAAGATCAGAACATCACTTACAGCTTCATGAGCGCTGTTATAACGCTCAGACCAACTACACTGCTAGTTCCTCTATGTACGTTCGTTGCTGGCGACGACCAAGTAAAGCTTCACTGATTGGCTAATTCCCCATCGTGTTTAAAATTAATAGCCAATCAAACGTCTTCATTAGAACGCTTTAAAAGATGTTGCATTTGTTGCAGCTGGGAATTTAAACACACAATAACACTAACCAGGCAAACTATACTAGTATAACAGTATACTAGTATTACTAACGGTGTTTGCTACTTCTATTTTTTTCGGTTAATACTAACTACTATGAGCCAGTATTTTTAATGGTCTACCACTTAAAAATAAAAATGTGATGTTAATGGGGTCACAGTAAACAACTATTGATTGTCTGACTTTTCAAAGGGGTTATGAAGGCACCCCCTTGCGTTACTTACAGTATCTAAAGTAATCTTTGTAGTCACTATTTCCCCACCTTGCTTACAGTATCACAATATATTGAATCATAACTGCTGTAACAACATAATTTTCTAGATATGAGGTAAATAAAGTATTGTAAACATCTCACTATGATACTGCTGGACTCCTGCCAATAGCCAGCATTCTAAGTAGTTCCTTTTATCCACTTTAAATGCAGGTTTGTCATCACTGTTAGTGTAGCATCTGCAGTTTATTCTGTGAATGCTTGTTGTTGTTTTTGGATTGCTAATAACTTCAGCTACATTTTTGCTACAGAAACCGTTCTGGTATCAAAACGTTCAGCTTCTTCAGGACATTACTGCTATAACTTTTC
>VUQK01002675.1:19216-39220 GCA_015106715.1 Bujurquina vittata
AAGAGAGAGGGGGGGGGGATAGGGGTGTGGAGGAGTGTGCAGTGTGAAGCTGTGCAGAGACAAATTGGGAGAAGAGAAAGGTGAACTGGTGGAGCTACAAGTATGATTGTAATGCGACATAGACTACATCGATTCTAAACTATATTGTCACATGTTATATCACGTATGAAAATATATTTATTTCTTAAAAACTCGATATATCGCCCAGCCCTAGTACATACAGACATGTACTGTATACATACGCTACCATCATTTTAATAAGATAATGCATATAACAGGACCTGCGAGTGAGAAGGATGCACAGTTAACACATATGCTCTTCAGCACTAATAACGGCCAATAATATAATCTCTAGCATTATAAGCCATTTGAAAAGCCACAGAAAATTTGCGTCATGCAAGAAATTCCGATTAGTACACCACCCAGCACTATCCAGACACACAAAGTTTACTGATTTGCTTAAAGCCTTTTCAAGTAGTTTGGATCAAATCAAGATCAACACATGGCCAGTCAGCAAAGGTTTTTAATAGTCAGGGAAAACGATTCATGGTCCTCAGCATGCCAGCTCAATATATGTGCAGAAGGTTTCATAATAAAGTAGAAGATCTGTGAACTTGGAGTTCAGCTGTAACATACAGCCCAGCCTTCTGCCATAAAACCTGCTGCACATAAAAATTAAACTAGCTTTTCCAGCCCTTTGAATTTGTCTCAGAAACAAACTGCTGTAGTTGGATGCCTCTTTTAAGCTCAGTAGCTTTCTGAAGCCTCTGTTCTCTGACTCAATATCGCTGCTTGTTTGTGGATTAAGTTTAAAAATGACGATGCAAATTACAGTCTTTGAAAGCAGAAATTGTCTTGTGTCAAATGGATACGCAGGCCTGTCTTAAATGAGTATTCATTCTCCAATCTTGGATGTCTCCTTTCAGCACCAACATTCTTTTTTTGTCTGCGTCCAGTTTAATTGTACAGGCCGAAATTTATTAAGAATGTAATTTGAGCGCTGGATTAAAACACTAAAAATAAAAGCTCCAAATTAAAAATGGTAACAATAGTGATTGCTGTCACATTAATTAGATAACTGAGGATAATTGGAACAAAATCTACTACACCTGTGATTTCTGATGAGCCTAATTGCATTCACATGGATATGAAATTACCCGTGAACAAGGACAGTATCCAAGAAAATAAACCATTGCTTCATTTTCAATCATGAATAAACTTTGGTAAAAAACATGAAAAGATGCCCGATGAATACTGGGCGCAGATCTTTAGTCTGATGAGACCAAAATAAATGAGTTTGGCTCAGCTGGGCTCTAACCTGGCCAGGACCACCACAGTGAAGTGCAGAGTGAAGAATGGAGGTGGGAGTAAATTGATATGGAGCTGCAAAAGGTGTTGAAGAGATGACATTTCTAAATGGCACCATGAATGCTTCTGGACCAAATTACAAGCTGACAAGGGGCTTCCCAGTCGCCAGAATTACGGTAGAAGATGATGGCGAGTCAAAGCTATGCCGCTGAAAACATCTGAGAGAATGAAGACGAAAAAGAGGGCAGATGGAAAGATAGTCACAACCCCTCCAGCAAAGAGCAGAAGATGCATGGCAGAACATCTCTCCCTAAATTTGCCCCTCCTGAGTTAAACTTGTCAAATTTCAGACGGGTGATCAAAGTGACTACCAATGGGAGTAAATGATACTGTCATTAACAGAATATTAAAAACACGTTTTAACCAATGCCCCGAGTTTAACCGTGACCTCAGTGTGAGAGGCGTATCAGCTCACTGAGGGACTGACATGTTGTGAGTTTCGGTCGCCATGTTAACACCACAGTCTTGGATTTGTGGTGAGAAAGAAGCCCAGATGGTAGACGTTTGTGGTCGGTGGTTGTTTTGACCAATGCGAGCTGACGTTTCTCTGACATCATACCCTGGCAAGTGTGTGTGTGTGTGTGTGTGTTGCTCGGGCGCTATTTGGTTGTGTTAGGGGATGCTGGCAGCAGCTGTTGTGTGTGTATTTGTGTTTGTTCCCTGTTGCAGTTCGTGATTTTTGACACTGACAGATGTGTCTTTTGTTTTTTTCCCATGAGACTGCATGATACTGCTAAACAGCTGAATCTACTTCCTCTGTTCCTTCCAAGGCTCTTTGTGGCATCATCATCATTATATCATACATCATCGTTCCCTCTTACTTCTATTTCACCGCACAATTATGTATATTTATCGATTGATTATCTGCTGCACTTAAACTGGGGTCTCTCTTTTAAAACTTGAACACTGATGGAAACCTTTTCCTGTTTGTGTGTCAGCAGTGTCAGCAGGACCAGACTCTGACCCTTATTTAGCATCGTTTAACCGAGTCATGCTACACTGCACTGATGCAACCATTCAGCACTAAAACACAAGCTGCTGACGTATGTTGAGGGTGCTGATGGTGTCTCTGTGTTGGATTTTGGGAATCTTTCTAGACGATTTGTCCTCGGGGACCTCAGGGCAACAGATTACGAGAGGCTGTGGTGGTAAAAATGACTGCAAAAGATTTTTAAAGTTTTATATTCTCCAGTGTGACGTCATTAGCTGTCTTTCTGGAATCATTTATTTGTTGTCAAAATGGTTGCAGATGAATCTTCTTACAGCCAATTAACTAATTGTTGGAGCTTATTGTGGCTACCTGTCTGGCTTTAATGGCTTTAGTTTTGTAATGTGCAGCATGCAGCTGAAGCAGGGGGGCTCTTCAGTACTTCCATCTAAAAGAGTTGTATCCAGAGTTCACCAGCCACAGCCCAGCTAAACAGTAAAACATCCACTGACAGGAAGCACTTGTTTGTTGCTTTTCGCCTCTTAGTCCTCTGACTGTTTATCGGATCATATTTGTATTTCCTGGTTGGTGCCATTCATCTTTTCTTGTTGCTGTTATCTGGCCCAGGGCTGAGTTATCACAAGGCTAACGCAGCTTGGCCTCCTCGTCTTCCTCATCTTCGCTCTGCAGGATCCAACAAGGTTTTAGGCCATGTGAGCTAGCCCGTCGTCATGTTTCAGTCCATCAGTTATAATTACTTTTTATTTTTTTTAATCCAAGGTTTGAGCAGTTATGACCAAAAACATCTGAATAGAGGCACAAAACATATTTGAGCCTTATAATGGAGGTTATACAGTATAAACTCGCCTTAAAACCTAAAACTGTTACTTATCGGTGTAAATTACCGCATTCACCAGAAGTGACTACTCTGCTGTGGGTTATGAATTGTGTTAAGTGGTACCATGTTTTTGCTGCATTTATGAAAATTATAGAATGATTTTTTTTATGAAAAAATTGTTACTTTTATTGCCAACAAAATATAAGTGTGAAGTGGCATGTTGAGTCCACACGCGCGCCGGCGCACACATGCACACTCACAGCACAGAGCAGCGGGGGCATGGAAAAAGATAGCAGCATCCTAGCCAGGGCGGAGTGCGCTCCTGTTTGCTAAATGCAGTGACAGCAGAGGTCCGAAGTTGAAGCGTGAAATCCCCCAGCCCGGCGCAAGGGCGTCTCAGCAAGGCGGCGCCTTGCGATCAACCGCTAGCTAGAACACTGTAATGCATTGATATCAGCAGAATATTCCTGTACCAACATGAGTATAATATGATGTGGATACCATGTAAGTATCATTCATTATAGCTAGCTTATTGTTATAGATCACATAAATGGACATTATGTAGTATCCATCCGTGTACAGAATGCAGTACTTTCTCTTTCTCTAATGTTTACAATGGAAATCTTTTTAGGATATAGTTACCAAAAATGATTTGTAGAAATGTTAAAGATAAAAACAGAATATCAATCTTAGCATGCTTAAAATAGTTTAAATGACTGTTAATATTGAAGACATATTTTTGCTGGAACATTTATTATATATCTACTAACCCAGGCATATTTGGATAAAGGTTTAGGGCAAGGCCTCTAAATTAGGGCAGATTACTTTTGCAGGTGGCAATCAGATGCCTGCTGGAGGCTTTCTGTTATGAAATGGGGCTGTAATGTTATCCTAACTTCTACATTTATTTTCATTAACCATGGGAGGATATCCCCATCACTGATGGGACTTGTTATTGTTTTTTTTGTTTGTTTGGGGGTTTTTTTGGAGGGGGGGGGCAAAGCCACAGAGAGTGACTAGATGTAACCGCAGATTTAATCCCACCGACTTTAGTGATGAAGTTGTGGCTTCCTAATGGCAACCATGTGATCTAAATATGGCTAACTCATGTAGCATAGATCAGACAAAATCACCCTCAAGACAAAGGAAGGATGAGGTCTGGCCTGACATCCAGGCTTTCCTTTCTGCCAAACGTTGTCGTTGTTGGTTTTCTCCTTTGGATGCAGAGAAGCTGCAGCAGGGATCAGTGGGCGTAGTTAATGTTCACCCTGTCAGCTGTACAAATATGTTGAGTTAAAGAGCCGATTTAGTGGTAGCCTCTAGATCTACATTCACATTTGTCACAGCGTTCTTGGCTGTTTGTCTGTCGCCATTAGACTCGTTCCAGATGAATGGCGCCTTGCCTGGAAAGCAGACAAGAGCAGGCAGTGACTGTAATCAAGATGTATGGTTCCTAACAGCATTCACAGGGAAGTCAGAGAAATTTACTTTTGGTTCTGCTTCACATTTAAATGAAGTTATCAGGTTGGTCTTTTCACCTCATATTCAGCCTCCAGTAACTCAGTAGTTCCATGAAATGCCATACAGGCTGTGTACATACAGTATTTAGACATCCTCATTATTCAGCTATTTTAGATTGAATTTGCCAGAGCTAATGTAAGACAGCTCCATATGGAAAATAAATGTATAATGAAATTCTGTTACAGCCTGAAGTCTCATACTAAGATTTGCTCCTGAAAGTGGCCTCGTTTTCTAGTTTTCTTTCAAAGAAAGAAACTATTAAAAGCCACTCCTTATATTTTGTTCTTTTATACATGATAGTCATCAGTTCAGTCAAGGAATTCAGAACATTCATCAGCACAGGGGACACTCTCTGAAATTAAGCTGGTATTGTACGGTTTCTCTGAACTGAACCAATCATCTCCCTTTTTTGTTAGAGGTCAGGCATTTCCCATCATGCAGTTTGGTAAAAACCAAGTGGCAACTTCTGTTGTCCTTCTAATGGCTACTTGAGGCTGGCTTCATCTGTAATTTCCTAAAACACACATGGAAAAATGCAAAACTTCAGCCATCACAGGCTGCTGCAGATAGCTGTGTGCCCAGCTTCACCTCTGCTAGTTTGGTCCAGTCAGTCAACTGCTTTGTGCAGTTAGTGCCTTTTGAAGAATAATTAATAAACTGACAAATATTATGGCCTGCTGTTTGGTACACATCATCCAACAGGTTTTGTGCTTTTCATTAGTGAAATTCTAGTATTTTATTAGATGGTTAGTGTCACTAATGAGCAGGTATCAGTGTCTCTGTGTTGCACCTGCAGCTTGCTAACCAGACTTTGCAGCATTGGTGGATAACTGTACTCTACCCTCTTGATCAGATAAGGTCAGTTCTGGCTCCAGAAAACATTGACGCTTCAAAATTTGGTGTCCTGAATACTCGATTGAATAATAAAATGTTAGCTGCCAAGAGAAATACCACTAAATATTCACATTTTACTCAACTGTTGGTTGCAAGATGTTAAGCCACCCACTACAAACCAGAACTGCAGCCCTGACAGATGGCATAGTCTCTTCATCTCTATCTGTGGTGTCAACAAACAAGGCAGAGAGTAAGACAGCTGACGGCCATGGAGGAATGGCAAATAAATTAGTCAGCAGGAACATCCCTAGTCTAGAAAATAATGGGTAATGTCACAGTGGCCATCTTTTGTGTACAGAGTCTGTAAAGAACAGCTGCAGCGCCTGGCTCCAAATGCTGCAGACAGTGTGATCTCATTTAGGTTGTTGTTTTCTATAAGTTTGAATGACATCAGACGTGCATTACACCAGTTTCCAGTGTGTGGTGGTGATGCTGTGTTAATGGCTCGCTGACCTTTGCTGCATCTTGGGAAAGTTTGCACCATGATTATGATCTGATTACCTCAGAAGGTTTTAATGCAGGTGAATCGGATGTCTTTGCTTGCTAAGCTTTTTCCGTCAACTTTCTGCTCAAACACTAAGGTTTTATGAGCTGAGAGACTCCTTGTCAAAGCGGAGTAGCATTAAAGGTAGTTGTGGAATAGATTACAGTGATTTAGGTGGCTAACTGATTGATCTTACAAGCAAGGATTAGCTGGTTATGCTTCCCTGTCTTTGTGGTGCTTTTGAATCAGGAGATCACAGTTTCAGGAGATAACATTACCACCATCTCCGACTGGATTAAAACCAGAAGTGCCTTTTGTTATGTAATTCGTGTCTAAGACAGTTTAGTTGCTTCACCCGTTTTTCTTTCCAGGTGTTTTTACAGCACCAAACGTCTGTGTCCACACGGGTCCAGGAAAAATAATTCTTTTTTTTGACTCTGCTGGATGTGCTGTGTGTCCAGACTACAGCCAGCACCTGCAGCTCTTTGCTGAACCCCTTCACAGCATCAAACAGACAAAAATAGAGGACAGCAGCAGTTTTAAGAGCTGTGAGGGGGGAAAAAGCAGAATGCTAGAAGGACAAATGCATCTGTTATCTGTGCAAGAAAAAGTGTTTAAAGAAACCTCTTTAAACATCTTTAAGCTCTTGCAGCCTACATCCACAACAACCTCCTCCTTTCCATGTTTTAACCGTGTATTATGGAAGATGCATATATTTAGATGAGACGCTGCTTCTGTAAACTGTTTGGGACATGGATACCTGCTAATTAGTGCTTAAAAATAAACAAATTAACTCCTAAAGCATCAAAATTATGCGCAGGTTTTACCACAAAGCCGTGTTATTGGTCAGAAAATTACATTAAAAATGCTTCTCAAGCCACCAACTGCATAGACAGGGTCTAGTCCAACAGATGGACCAATTCAGTGACTGATGGAAGTGAAGCATAGCAAACACCTACTGGCTCAAAGTGACCCCTCTCCTAACCCCATCATACCTTCTTTTCTGAAGAATAGAAAAACAAATACATGCAGTCCCTGTACTATTTGTTATGCAGGGGGAAACTGTCGATAGAGGCCTAAACTGTTGTTGTACCGGTCTATATGCATGCCTGTTTTAGTTGTAAAGCTGGACATTGGGAGTCTGTTGGGAATGAATCACCTTTGGAGCCAAACTCAAGTAGCCATTAGAGGAACTGCAGTTCTTGGCCTTGTTATAACACCATGGTCACCAGTGTGACACCAGTGTAAACCGGAGCTCGTCTTTTAAACAAACTAACGTCCGTCAGGGACGATTAAGAAGAAATATCTAGTGTGAGGTTTGTGATTACAAATGTAGCCATTTAGTTTGTTTACAGCTACTTGACTGATCAGCAGTGCTTAGAAGTGCTTTCAAAATGAATCTAAATTGAGGAAAAAAGTAAATTCATGATAATTTCAGCTGTTTATTGGATCACCTATATTTGCAATTTTATGTAACAGGAAGGTTGCGCACAAAAATTGCTTTAACTAAAATGCATTTATAGGACTGTTAGGCAGCCACCTGGTGAGGCGTTAAAGCCCGACCTTCCAATCCGTGCATAAAACAACAAACTTAAACAGCTAAGTTGTTTTTTTCCTCCAGATTTGATTTTATACATACGGTTGTATGTCCTGGTGAACATTTAATTAAAATTAAATAAAGCTTCAGTATAACTGTCCAAATAAGTGCTGAGTTTGATGCAGCTCCACTGCATTTCCAGCAGACTTGCACCACCCTTAAAACCCAACAACACGGCGCCAAACTGCGCCCGTCTACTCTTGGATATTCCTGGAAGTCCTTAATTGGCTCTCTCATCTCTGACTTAATGAAGGACAGGAAGATTCCCACACACATAAACACACCGTCACTTGTCAGAAATAGCAACTTAATCGGCGTTCAAAATAGCAGCTTAACCAATCAGTGTTGTTGAGCTGTAGTGAGCCTGTAGTGTTGTCCCAGTGATGGCTGATGGTGTAAGCTATACTCGCACAGATCCTCTAAGCTGATTGGCTGACCATTTAGCACACCTGGCAGGACACAGGGAGTTGATTGGAGATGGAGTTCCTTGTTCCTTTGTTTTTGTGTTTGTTTGGACTGCGGACAGCACCATCCAGCACCACCACTTCCTCCTGCAGTTTGATTCAGTCACAGCTTGATAGACGGTGCAGCAACAACACACAACAGATTATTAACAATTATTTCTGAAGATCATGCAGAGCATTCCTGTCACATAACTAAATATTCAGAGCCACGTGCAGCCATGACACAGGGTGTACAACAGTCTGATTTTGTGCACAATGTATCCATCGGGAAGTGCACATAAAACACAGAACAGTAGGGAAAAAAGTCCCTCCACACCATCCATGAACTGAATTCCAGGATTCTGTAGGGTCTTAATTAGTTTTTGATGTTTATTTCAAATATAGCTGCTGTCATTCAGTTTTTTATTAGTAGTTCTTAGTTCCTAACTGAGTGACATCATAGGAATAATCATAATAATAAGAGTTAGCCAAATCCTCTAAACACTAATACTTCAACGATGCATTCATAACCTTTATACTGAACCACCCTTTATGGGAGGAAAGGAGATGATGCATCTCACAGTTCAGGGACGTGTTCATGAAAACGAGCAGTCAACATAACTGAGAGGAGTGGGAGGCGACCTTGATTTTGTCCTCCACCCGCCCCACACTGCATACAGGACGCTGCTCAGTGGTCGCACACCTGTTGTTTGCCTGCCGGGGACTCACCTAAGAGGCACATAGATCCACTGACAGAGAGCAGACCTCCTACCAGAGGGGTCAACAAATAAGGCCTATAGCTAAACTATCATTGATCTATCATTGAATTATCAATTAAGTGATAAAACATTTGTTAGAGGTGTCCTGATGCTGTGTCATTGGTTCTATTTTCATCACATTTATATCATATTCTAATTTTTCTAATCTTATTAGAAAAGGCTTCAGCAATATGCATCAATGCAGCATGAGTCAACAGCTTCATTTTAGTGAAGCTCTTAATGCTCATGAATGAAGAATTTTGCAGCTGCATTTTGAATGACCCGTTCTGTTTTAGTGCATTCATCACTGGAAAGTACAAAGACATGCAATTCTCAGTCCCCTTAATAATAAAATTACAATAATAAACATACCTCATCCTTCTGTTACATCATTTTAAACATTACTTGACTTAACAAACTGACATTCTGGTCCAACAGGATGAATATTAACATTCAGAGGTGAAGCTCATGTGAGTACTGCAGTATGCACAGTACGAATCTAAAGCATCTTGAATGTAAAGTTAGGATTATTTCACGCTTTGGGTGAATCTTGAAGTGGAAAGTTAAAGATTTGAATCAGTGGAGCAAGTTCACTGATCCCAGGACAGAACAGATGTGGCCTGATGTTTGTGTTTGCTTCTAATGTTAGAATTCATTGCTCATGGGAAACGATGTTTACACTCTGTGTGTGAGCCTGTGTGTGTGTGCATCTGAAGCTCACGCTTGGTCGAGGTTGGATCGTGACTTGAGAACAGGCTGTTCCATCGTGGTTAAATTTGTGCACCGTGTGGTCACGATCGACTCCTGTGATGTGGACCCAGGGCGAGCTGAAGGCATTTTTTACCTTGATGGCATGTTAGAGGTTTGAGGTTTTCTGGATTCTCGGTGAGCGCCGCGTGTCTGCAGCTTCTTACTGAAGCAGCTCACTTGTAGGTTTTTCCTCTTTTGTTTTGTTAAATCACAGAAGAATTGAAGCCGTGATGAAGTCACAATAAAAAGCTTTGAGAGTGACGCGAGATCCAGAACAGTAGTTTAACTTTTGACATGTTTATGACCAGGACTTTTATCATGGTGGTTAAAAACAAAGTCTGGTTTTGTACTGTCAAAGCTGCGTTTATGCTGTAATTACATATTTTCAAAGTGGTGTTTATCGTTCCTGGCAGCATCCACGTTTCCCTCACAGCCTGTCGTGCCTTTGGCTGCATGAGGCTGCAAGCAGTGATTTTATTTTGCTTTATTGATTATTATGCTGATTGTTTTCCTGATTTATTGGCCATCGCAGTTTCCCAGTGGTATGGTTAGGGTTTCTCTGCCTCCATAAGCACTGTCGTGGTGCTTTGGCACATGTGGGATAAAACTTAATCTGAGGACCAGAACTGGTCTCAATCTGACCTCTGGCGTCCTAAAAGAAAAGCTAAACAGTATCAATATTAATCGGTTAAAGCTGGGTCATTCCACAAAAAAATTATACTTGAGACTAACCCCCCCCCCCCCTCAGAATCAGCAGATTATTTTTTTCTACAATAATTTTTATGAATATTGTCTGAGTTACAGGTTCTCACAGTTGATAGTGTTGGGTTAAATTTTGGTTCTGTGAGAAGGAATCACGAAGATAAGCCTTTTTAAAAAAAAAAAATGCAAGTAAAAAGGAGACCTGTCATATGCTGTAACTCATTTTACGTAGCTATCTACACCATATGGCAGTATGGCCTTTGAAAGTTTACCCAAAATACCCTTTTTGAAATCAAGGTACCAATGTTGTTTCTGTTCCATCATCATAGACTTTTAGCTGGGCCAGTTTTGCTGTTATAACAATTACAAGAAATAAAAATTTGCCAAAATTAAGAGGAATAAACCATCTGACCCAGACCAAAGGGCCACTGTGAGCTGGGACAAAGAGAGCAGCAGAAACCATGTTTTTCTACTCCATCACATGACAGAAATGTGATCATAAAATATGAGAACTTTATTTTGAAATCCTGTCTGTCACACTGTGAAATCAAAAACCTCAAATTTACATGACTCAGAATAGGTTTTAGAAAGAAGCTCGGTTACATTTGTGATCTTTTTGTATCTGTTTGATGTGGTAATTAAAAAAAGCTGGCATCAGTATAATGGTTTCAAATGCTAATCATTCATGATTGTGGTTTTGTTTTAGGTGTTACTACTGATCATTAGAGACTCAATCCTGAATCATAATATATTAGTGTGCAGCACTTCACTGAGATCAGGGTGGTCTCTCTAAACAGAAAAGTGTGTTTTGGGTAATGTAGTCCATTTATTAAAGGATTTTTTCCATAAGGTCCAGAAGTAAGGAAATACTTAGGGAAAAAGGCTTCAGCAGCTAGAATTATCAGGACTTCTTTGTCCTTCATTGAGCTACATGCACACGTGTGTGCCTGTGTGTGTGTGTGTGTGTGTGTGTGTGTGTGTGTGAGAGACAGTCTGGTGGATGCTGATGTGCTGAAACATTTGATGTCAACTGTTTGTGGGAGCTTGCCCAGAAAACACTGTTATTTTTATAAGGTGAGTTCAGATTCACTTGGTTAGAGTTGGTGTGAACGAGAACATCGCTCTGAAAGATAAAATCCCTGTGGGTAGGCGCTCACCTTGCAACCGCAGGGTTGCAGGTTCGAGCCCTGTCCCTACGCTGCGTTGTGTCTTTGAGCAAGACACTTAAACCACATTGCCATCGACAGCAGAGGCTCGTCTCTGGATGAGTGATCTGGAACAATCATTTCGTTGTGTGCCTTGTGTGCACAATGACAATGAGTTGAATCTAACATCTAATCTAACATCTAAAACAGTACAATAAGCAGTTTATGGGATCAGTCGCAGAAACGAGCCCTCACTATCAGGAGTTTATTTTCTTATCATCATCACTATTCAACTTAAACTAACTTTGTTATTTCCTGTCTTTTCAGGAAGTAGTGACCCTGCCTAACTGACACCCTGCTTCCCCTGCCATCCCCCCATCTCTGCCCTGATTGGATCTCCGTTCTGCCAGCAGTGGATTGGAGCACCCTGATTGGAGGCTTTGCGAGGTGGTTTTTCGGTCTGGCGCCGCCTCCCCCCGGGGCCGGCGTGCGCTCCCAGCAGCCCGTGGTGCCCTGCGCCCCCCCCTCCCCATCACTACTCACTCGAGCCCATGCCCAAGGTAAGACCAAAGGACAAGTCTTCGGTGTTTCCTCTGTGCACCGAAGCAGATGTTGTATCAAAGCCACTTCCTTTGTTTGCCCCATCAGCCTGAGTTATGACGATGAAGTCACCATGCTGACTAAAATTAATGGAGCAGATATTTCTAGTTGGTCTGATAAACTGCTTTATATTATGACAATGTGAGTAATTTAAAGCACTCAAACCTAAGCTGGGTAAATTTTTGGACCATTTGAATTCAAAAAAGCATAAATATCTGCATCAGTATGAATAACTAAAACATCTCAGCCCATTCAAATGTGGCCCCTGATGATGGTGGAAGCAGCGAGGAAAGAGGCGGGTGTCTGTCTTGGCTATTTGCTGTTACTGTCTGAGTTAATGAAGGCTGATTGAACCTTTTTTCCAGTGTTATGGTTCACTGTGTTACCCTAGCAACCAGTTAAACCACACCAGCGTAATCACTGGAGGATCCAATTACTGAATTATCTGCCTATTACCGGGATCTTTCTGAAAAACTCCTTTTATTAGGAGAAACATCCGTCTCAGAGTTTGAAAGCAGAGCCCATTTATTACAAAGTACTTGCCTGCTGCATTTATGCTGTCATGTTGTTAAAGTTTTCTATAAAACTATGTTACAGGTTTATACTAAATTATGAGATTGCCCCCTCCTGCTAATTAGATTTGAGGTAGCTGTCACTCAGGAGGCAGAGCACCTCCTTCAGTTCTCTGGGCAAATAGTTCACAGGCTTGATGCTAAAAACTAAAAAGTTATTGATGTGTGATTTGTATACGTGTGTGGAATGCTATAATGGTGGCCCATTTACACATCACGGATGGAAGAAGCAGCTGTAATCATATGATGTCAGAGGAAAGGGTGGCTTTGTGTGATTCACTAGTCGAAATAGCTCTTATTTATCTCATACTGGGCCCATCTGTTCATCGTGTCTGTGAACACGCCAAAGGCTGTGTGACCATATTAGGGATATCCCCTCTCAATGACATCATACAGTGCCAAGAATAGAAGAAAACACGATAACTTGATAACAATCTCACATTCATGCTGTTCAAGCTAGACCCATCAAACTCTACTCCACTATGCACTGACTTTACTGTGACAGCACTTTGACCTTTGATCTCCGCTCGGGCGCATCTGACGCTAAAGTGTCCTGCTCAGAGAGAGACTGATGGGGTCCACAGAGGTCTGTGCTGCTGACGGACTTGACTAATGCTGCCTGGTTTCTGTCATGAAAGCTGTAACAGTGCACGGTATAAACGATGTTTTTATTGTTGGAGTGCGCCGTTCTACTCGCTCTCACAGAAATTAAAATTATGAGCCTGTAAAGGGCCAGTTCACCAGAAAAATGCCCTCCCTGCTGAGAGAGGTTTTTACTGCCAAGAATTTTGCAGCTGATCATTTTTACTCTATAACTAATAAATAATACCGGTCGTGATTACATCTCTGAGTTTCAGCATGTAGGATTTGTTTGTTTTATAACTCAGAAATGAGAAAACGAGGAAATGCGCAGGTTTCTGTCAGATAACACATAACAATGTTTTTATTGCTGCATGGCGTCACTTCTGAAAGCCCGTTCTGAGTCAGGAAATACCCCGTACACCGTCAGCAGCAGATTCAGTGAAATATGTCAAAGTCACAGAGATCACAGAGAAATTTCATTTTAGTTTTTACTGAGTCAGTCCAAAAAAAAATCTCTCAGAAATCATTTTGTTAATGCAAAATCAGACTTTTTTTTAATGTAGCGTGGGTTTTATTGAACTACTCCTGATTAATTTTAGTATTTTATTATTCCAAAGGTTAATTAATTCACTTCATCAATATTGAAATATTGAATATTGAATATTCAGAGACTCCTGGTTAAATCTCTTCTACAGGAGGAGGCGCGGTGCGTCCGCCAGGAGCCATGTGCCTCCCTCACACCAACAACATGGACAGCAAGCTACAGGGGGCGGGCACAGGGGGAGGGGCTTCACTTCAACCACGAGGAGGAAGCGGTGGCGTTCCTCTGGAGCCTTTCATACACCAGGTGAGTTGGAAGGATAGGAGAGGGCAAATAAAGGTCTTTATTTTTATCTGAAAAGGGAAGATTAGCATTAAGAAACCTGGCAAAAATTTAGAAATAGGAAGAGATTATATTTTATTTTAAAGCACAGGTTTAAACACGCTCATGGGTGAGTCTGTTTTAACCTCTCACTGCTGCTGTACTTATTAATCACAATTTTTTATGCTGCTTGTAATGAGGCAGGAAACTTATATATCTTATTGTTAAAACATTTTGTGTGTGTGTGTGTTATGTGTGCGCGTGTCTGTTTTCAGGTGGGCGGTCACACCAGTATGATGCGTTATGATGACCACACGGTGTGTAAGCCTCTGATCAGCAGAGAGCAGCGCTTCTATGAGTCCCTGCCTCCTGAGATGAAGGAGTTCACTCCCGAGTATAAAGGTCAGTTTGGTGTCAGAGCAGTGGGCAGAAGAAGGTTCCAGTAGCTGGTTTACTGTCAGACATACTTCCACAGATGTGCCAGTCATGGTCAAATATCAGCTGGTCTCAGGCTCAGCAGCATCTGTTGTTTCTTAATAAAGAGGCTTATGGCACAGGAGCACTGAAGGTGATGATGTCAAATTTCTCTTCAGGTCTTAGTCCCCTCTCACCAGAGATGCAAGGGCAGGAGGCGTGGATGACCTCAGATGTAACTACTCATGATATTTTTATAATTAGGGCCACAGTGTAACGAGATGATATAGCTTTTTCAATCCCAAACACAGAAACAGTGAAGGGCAAAAAAAACCCAAACTGAAACAACCTATAGAGTAGATTCCAGTGGTACACCTCTTTTATACAGTGAAGGTTAAAACACTCCTGTAAAGGATACACCTGTGCATCCTCTGTCTTAATTCCTCCACAAGCCTCCCCTGAACTGTAGGCGATGTCCTGGTTATGGGCTGGAGGATGGAGATGAGGAGAAGCAAGTTACAGAAATGAGAGGAGCCTGTAGTTTATGGTGAAGGTGAAGCAGGGAGGTGAACCCAGGCAGAGTAAAAACAGAGGACACGCTTTTCTCGAGGTGACAACAGCAGCACTCGATGTTTAAAAACTTCACAAAGCCAATGAGCGCTCAGTAAGCCCTGAGCAGCAAGTTTAAATATGAACAAATGTGATATTTAAAGCTGCAGAGAAAAGGCTGAAGCTCTGGTTGAACAAACCAGTAGTTTTGTACGCAAGTGCAGTCACATCCCTGTGATACCTGTACAGGATCCAGCGGACCTGAACAGACCCAGTGAACTTGCAGACAGCAGGGCACCCGCCTGGCTCAGCAGTGAAGCTGGCAATCATGTGTATGTGCCGTGATGCGGTGCAGGTGGCGTGGGTTCGAGTCCTGGCCTGTCGCCAGTTTACCTGCTTGTCTTCCCCCATATCTCTCCCCCATTTCCTGTCTCTCTCTACTACAAATAAAGCTGCTCTGGCCAAAAAACCCAAAACACTGACAGCAGCATGAGGCTATCAGTTAATTGGATCAATTAAGAAGCTGCTGTGGTGGAAGCGATGTTTTGCTAACAAAGTGAATGTAAAGTAACAGTAACTGTGGTCATTTGTCTATAGGCTCCAAGGATGAACGCCTATAAAAACAGTCAGGTGAATAAAAGAAAAATAAAAGCTGGTAAAGAAGGAAAGAAAATGAGGGCTGCAGTCTTCATTCATTTCTACAAAGCATGATGCATCTTTCTTGCACATTGAGATCATTGTAAAGAATTTGGCGAATGAGGCATCAGCAGGGAAAAAGGTAAATATGATGTTGAGACAGCAGCTGAGGATTGTTTATGGAGCACTGATGAAAACACTTACTTTGGTTTGGGGGAGCGTGGGGTAATGGAGCTCATAATGTTTAGCTATGGTAGCTAACATTAGCAGGTCGTTGTAATGTTTAGGATAAGCTGGTGCTGTTTGTAGCTGTCCCTGTATTAGTAGTCAGTATCCTGTAAAACTGTTTTCTCTTAAATCTCATCCAAGAGGTCTGAAAAGGTCTTTTAATGTCTTTACGTGACATTTCCTGAAGCTCCTGTTAGCCTGAACCAGCCGGCAGTAAAAGACAGTTGAACTTTTATTGATTTCACAGCAGCTCAGGTCTTTTTTAGGGGAGCTAAAGCCTCATTGGGTCCCCATAAACACTTATGCGCTGTATTCTTTATTCTCGGTGGTGGCAGGCTGACAGAAGAGAAAGAAGGAAGTACGGAAGTTTAATGACGTGTAATGGTTTAGCTGCTTTGCTCTTCATCACACAGGCTGACCGTTTCTACTTGATTGTGCTGTAGTTACAGACCCCAGCAAACGTCACAGGCCACTGAAACACAAATGAAACGCTGCCTTTGTTATGAAACAGGTTTTATTTCTTTGACATGAAAAATTTTGCCAAACGGAAAGCAGACAAGACTAAACAGCAGTGTCTCAGGTCAAAAGTACACACTGACTCTTAGCAGGTTGGAGCTGATAGTTGGGTCACTTATTAAGTGATCCCTCATCCAAGTGTTTACTGCTTTGGACGAGGCCTTCTCTGTAACATGCTGCAGTGCTTTGTGTCTTCTTTTTTTAAACAGACATGAGGCCCAAAAAACTTCAGTCGTTCTCGGCGCCTCTTCTGCTTTTTCCTTCCACTGTTCACATGCAGCTCATCTTTATGCTTTTAGAAACTCACCAAACTAGTCTGCGGACATTCAGATATTAGAACGCTTTAGAAAGACTTCAGTGTGGGCATAAAGCTCAGGATCACGACTTTTTCTTCATGAGTACTCCAAAGCAACATTTTAATGACTGTTAATGACTCTTGTGGATGTTCTCGTCTCAGACGTTCTCTGAGGGTTTCTTCCTGCAAACACGGAGCGTAAAAGGTGGATGTAGCCTCTGGGTCTGAAAAGTGCAGCCAGTGTGGAAGTGCCTTCTACTGCCTTCATTTTAACGGCCACCAGGGGGCGACTCCTGTTGCATCCTGTAAAAGTCTGCGTGGCCTCTCTAAACACTTTCTGTGGAGTTTCTGGGTGCACTCTCTTGTTTCAGGTCGTAGTGAATTAAACATTAAGTCCATTTTGTAAATTTTGGTCATTTTAATTGTTAGAAAGGGGATTATCCAGAAGTCAGATCCACGCCTTGCTTGTCACATCAGGAATGAAAACACCATGATGGTGTTAATGAAAGCGCTTATCTCAAGGCAAACGTCTCTGATAAAGGCTCTGTCCATCTTTGATATGGTATGTGGTTTTCTACCATATGATGGCTCTTTGGGGGGAAGGACGACTTCCTTCCTCAGATTTCTGTTAGGATTCTTTGAGTCTCTGTCTGTCCTGTACTGTCTCTGTATTGGCTTTGAAACAGATGTTTCTATTCAAATGTGGCAGATTCTTCTTGTAATCCATGTTTCTGGCACCCTGGGCTGCTTTACAAAAGATGTGATGGACATATTCGCAGGATTCTGTGCTGCAGTTGATCGTAGGTCTGCACTCCCACTAGTCCACCCTGCTGCTGTTCTGGGTCCCAGTGCCAGGCCAAGTGTGCTCCATAAAGAGTCTAAATTTATCTCTGGATGTCTGCCCACTACCATTGTCCTGCTGATTAAATAACAGCAGACAGACTGACAGCTGCCCAGCATGACTTTCTGAATCTGTCAAGGTTGTTTCATCCACGTGCAGCCTGGCACCGTCAGATTAAATTTCTTCTTGTGTTGTGGGTAAGGAGGAGGTGAAGCTTTCTGAGGATGGGGAGCTCACTCTGTGTTGCTGAGGGGGAAGGTTTTAGTTTTCAGTTTGAACTTGATATTTAGGGTTGGTTTCCCAGCCATGAACAAACTGACAGCTAAATTAAATTAGGACTAACATGGAGGATGTTTAGTGTCTGGCTCAGCAGGGATGACATGTTCTGGTCTGTTTAAGAAGCTAAATATAACAGATGTGCAAATACATCACTGTCTGCTTCGTTTATCCATAAACTGCCTCTCAATCACATTTAAGAAGTACTCAGTAGATCTTGATACCCACAGGGGTGACAGATGAAAGTAAAACAACATTAGGGACCTCTTATGCTTTTCCTTCCTGTCATATATATACTGCTGCACTGGTGGCTGTTCTGCTTAAACTTTGCCAAAGTCTCAAATAATGACGTCAAGAAATCCTTGTGAGCCAAAGGTTCAGGCTTCAGACCACTCAAAATGCTCCGTTTCAGAGGCCTTTTTCTACTCTCTGGTCTGTATGATGTAATGGAAATGGTCACTTAAGCCCCTCCCACATGATGATGGACTGTCAGTGTGAAAAAGGTTGAACTAAAGTGGAAGATTGTGCAGCTTGTTTTAGGCAGAAGATGGTAGAACTATAAATCGTGCAGAGTAGAAATGATGGAGCTGGGAATGAGCAGAATAAGTCTGTTCCTTCTCTCTTTGATTCTCAGGGTCTGAATTCTCCACAAGCACCATTTTTCCACGATGTTCGTCTGCTGGATGTTTCATTTATCTGTAAACTTTAGTAGAATATTCCAAAGAGCAACATGATCCATGCTTAATGAAAACATTTTAGACTTTCATACTGATGCTTTTGAAAGAAGAAATAGCAGAACTCTTTTACAAACTAAAAGCTGAACTGATTTTTAATAACCGATAAACGATTTAGACCTGGAGGGGGGCGGGGCACGAAATGTCTCATTCTCATTTAAAGAGACCACACCAAAACAAGTTTCTCTAAGACGAGCCTTAGAAAAGGTGTAAAAGAGGGGTCTGGGGAGCTACAATAATGAGGAATTCAGACCAAAGCGTCGCAGTTCTACTTTATATAGACCACAAGTGAATGATTAACATATGAAAAGTAAGGATTTAAACCCATGATATGTGCTCTTTAAGACAAGAAGAGTTGCATAGAATTTCTGTTTTTTTTATCAAATGCAACATCTAACAATTTGTGATGAAATTACTATTACCCATGATAATTGCAAGCCATAAAGATTCCATAATTCACGATTTGAAGCTTTTTACAAACTATGGGTTTAAAGTTAAAAGTCTTGCTCACCTCTGTCCACAAAAATGAACGTTGGTCTGAGGAGAGCTTTGAAGGTGCTTCGTTCTCGTGTTGGGTCGTCTATAACGTTGTATCGACGTTCTCAGGAAAATATCACAGACTAATCTGGGCTTGGTGGTCCTGGTACTCCCGGGGACTCGGACGGCTACAGTTCTTTCCTCTGGCTTCTCACATCTGTTCTTAAAATGTTTTTAAATGTTTGGCATCAGTTGGTACCAAAGTATAATTTTTATAAAATCCCTTTAACAGATCCAACGTGAATATTGCACATTTTTATTTTCTCAGAGGTTCATAGCTGAGCTGAATAGACCCTAAAAGTAATGATGCGTGCCCTCATTCTCTGTGCTGGTGCTGCTGTCTGTGATCAGTGAGTCTGCCTCTGATATTATCAGACACATTAACCCACACCTCAGTATTAAATAATAAAATTTGACTTTTTTTGGACCTGTTACAAAAACCTGACCTTTAGAAATGCATTGTTTTTCCTTTGGCATTTTGGTATTTTAATAGTTGTTTTTTGTCTTCCACTCTGAGACATTTTGAATAATTCCCAGCATCCTTTTTGTGCTTTGCTCCATCCTGTCAGGTGTGGTGCTGGTGTGTTTTGAAGGCGACTCTGACGGTTACATCAACCTGGTGGCCTACCCGTATGTAGAGAACAACATGGAGGGAGGTGGCGCAGAGCACGAGGAGCGTGACCCGCCAGAGAGGGAGCAGCCGAGGAGGAAACACTCGCGCCGCAGCCTCCATCGCTCCTCATCCACTTCTGAACACAAGGAGGAGCGGCCCGATCGGAGGGAGGCACACGACTCCGACACCTCGGATAAGTATGATATGCTAAATAGGGCTGCAACGATTATTCGACATTGTCGACAATAATCGACAATAAAAATAGTTGACGACGAATTTAATTGTCGATTATTGTCGATTTTTATTATTGGTGATTTTTTT
>VUQK01002679.1:4439-15624 GCA_015106715.1 Bujurquina vittata
TCTAATATATAGGGAAAAAAAAAAAAGACAAAAATAAAAACTCTCATGTTTGTGGTTTAAAAAAAAAAAAAAAAAAGGTGGGGGGGGGGGCATCCAGATTGAGCATAATGGCTCACAACAGGTGGGAGAGGACTGAAGTGATGGACTGACGGGACACTGCTTTCTGGCAAAGGCAGTAATGCAACAAAGTAAATTCTGGCTGAGCCCACAAAGTATAGCCTACAAACTCAACTCAGCAGGCACAAGCCATGTGCTCCAGATTTGCTTACTCACGTCCGTTGGCCCGTGCGCTGCATTTGCACGTTAATTGCTGCTGCTCATAGAGGAATATAAACCCAATTTTACATCAAAGTAAGCGCTTAAATTTGAGCTTCAGTTTTTTTTACTGTGTTTCCTTTACATTGCATTCACATACAACTAAAATCCATTGTCATTTACATTTCAGGGGGAAATATTTTTATTTCCAAATTGCATTTATTTGGAGTGTTTATTGACCTTTTTTTTCCTCTGTTATTTGTGTGCTTGCTGTCACACTGTTGCTCCTCATCAGGCATGACTTGTATATTAGATATGGAAGTAACAGTAAATAGCATTTTTCTCAACCATGTAGCAGTTGTGCCTAAATGTATGCAAGCGGCCAGTGAAAACAAAACTTAAAAACATAATAATAATGTAAAACCATGGGGAAATGAATCCCTATTCCCATGGATTGTGCCTTCTTAACCAGAATTTATGGGCCGTTTTAAATTTCACAGTATTGGAATGTAAGTAATGGAGTATGTAATTTGTGCGATTCTGACATGCATGTGTTCAGGTAATGAAGGAATGCGTGTAAATTAGCATTTGGCAGGCGTGCACTGCTCTGCGGCTTGGTGCAGTCGGTCTCCTTTTGTCACAGGTAAAGAGATGCATTGGAAGGATTACCACACAGACACCCTGCGGGACAGAGAGGGTGTTTGCAGCAGCCTGCCAATAGCTGTAAATAGTCCCACTCTTCCAGAAAGTCACTGTTGTCTCCTGTTGCACAGACAAATGGCTCTAATAAATGAACGCCTCATGCAACATTTATCCCACGCTTTCCCCTCCCCATTCTGACCCCAGATCTAATATCTCAAAAAACCTATGGCCATTGCTCACAAATCAAATATTTTCTTACACCAGCTATGTAAAATACTGTTTATTTGTAATATCCTTCCCTGCAGTGAGAGTGACCTGTATAATTAGCCTTACCAGCAGAAGTATAAAATCAAAG
This sequence comes from Bujurquina vittata, assembly GCA_015106715.1. Lineage (NCBI taxonomy): Eukaryota > Metazoa > Chordata > Actinopteri > Cichliformes > Cichlidae > Bujurquina > Bujurquina vittata. Next base: position 5,692 of record VUQK01002679.1, read on the forward strand.
TGTGCTCAGAATTGTGCAGAGCTCAATCTCGCCAAGCACCTGTTAATACATTTTCTTTCCCTGCATATATAATTGTTTTACACCCAATATACTACTGGGTATACGGTTTAATTTATTATTGCTAATTTTTTCACCCCATGATTTATAAACCGTTTGCAATTATGGGGTCCAGTGAGACAGAAAGAGAAGAGAAAACAATAGCAGTAATCTATTGAATGTTTTTCCTCAGTGCAAGGATCTCCAGTTGACTCCAGGTGACATTTACACTTTGTTTACCTGATGACAGCTGCACTGGTTGAAAGGCCTTCACCGAGTGTGCCCCCTTCTTTGTCTTTCATTGCTGTATCTTTCTCAAAAGGCTATAAAATGACAGAGGAGGAGCCTGGTGCCCATTCTCCTTAATGTTATTTCCCCTGGTTTCCTTGCCCCTCTTTCACAATCTTCAAAAGCAAATGATTTCAGTCGATTTCAAAGTAAATGCTCAGTACCTTTTATCGGCGTCTGGGGTGTGTGGTGATTGCAACGTTAAATGGCTGTTAAACCAGCCATCGTCCCCGTGCCGTCTGGAGATCTCCGGATAGACAGGTGTTCGCAGAATACCCCAGTCATCAGTGGCCTCTCACTTATCTGTTTTCTAATTAGGAAAGCAAATGCATTAAGTGTTTTCTATCAGCTCCATTCAGGCAAGGGAGTTGGCTTTCAGTATCCCACTCTAGAAAGTAGGAAAACAATGCATATCAATAAACCCCACATGGCTGATTATCAATACCGATGCTGTGATATGGTTCCTGTTGGTCGTTCTGTCTTACTTACTGCCAGTGGCAGGTGAGCAAAGATTTCTAATAGGTGACACCTCAAGCTGGTAGCTGGTGATAAACAGTCGAATGGGGGAAAAAAATCCAACTGTTTTAGTAGGTGCAGGCAGCATCATTTGTCACGGGTAATGATGTAAGCTTTCTGGTATCTGGGGCACAGTGCAGTGTGGAAATCCAAAAGATTCCTGGCAAAAACTGGAATTAGATGTCTTGTTTTGTTTTTTATTGATCAATATGGAAAAAGCTTGCAGGAAGGAGCACGTACTTGTGCCGAGTAATGCTGGAGAAAAGTCTGGTGAATAATCAGTTTTGTGTTTTTTCTTTTTTTTACAAACATACACTCGTGTTCCTTTTTGTCCCTAAAATTGCTGCTGGTGTGTTTTTGTGTATGTGTGTGTTTGGGCGGCGGGGGGGGGGGTCAGAAGCACTGACAGTCATTCTGTTAGCCAAAGGCAAGGCCACTCAGCTGACCTGCTCTGCGCTGAGCTGTCCTCATCGGGAACGAACCCTTGTGTTTATCTCCACCTCTGTGCTGAGTCACCGGGGAACATGAAGTGATCAGGGCTTGTGCCTTCCATATGCATTTCTTGAAGCTTATGGAAATAGTCCCACTGGGCCATGAAATCCCATCACAAAATCCCAGCACACACCCCCCCCCAACCCTTGAAAAAGTACTTTGGTTGTATTTGGTCAGGGTCATCGGAAAACTCAGGGTGAAATATTAGGGTTTCTTCTCCAAAGCAGATACGTGAGATTCGTCTGTGGACCTCAGTAATATTGCATGTTTCCTGGACAGAAGGAAGATCACTTGACCTTGGTTTAGAATAGATCAACAATCACAAGGTCCAGAGGTGTATTTGTCATACTCTGTGGGTGTAGTCATGAAAATCTCAAAGGTACCCCCAGGTAGAATTTGACTAATTCTCAGAGACATTTGTAATCATGGCCATTATGACATATCTGTTACTTCCCTCGTGTTCCTAGAAGGGGTTTTGAAGCTAATGAAGCCTTGTGGGAATATGTCAGTAAGGCTAATGTGTATCATGTGGATCATCACTGCAGTGTGAATGTGATAGCACAGGTAGAGCCTCCTGCAGACATGCTTGAACTGTTTGAAGAGAGATTATTAGCCGTTTTAAAAAAAAACAGGCTGGCCAAATGTCACCCAACAAACAGTTAAGTTTCCCAGTTGGTCTGTTTTGTTTTTTTTACTGTGCCAGTTATAATTATATCATGCTATGTTATATTCCCTTTATCAGACCTTACACTTTGGGAGATACTGTATGACTCACTCACAGCACACAGAGGAATTATACGGTAGGGAACCTTGGCAGAGCGGAAATGTGTTCTTGTGCATCCTCCTCAGCATGCTTCCTGTTCTGTCATTACTATTAGTGTCCCTTTCTTGGTGAAAAGAGACACTGTGCCTTGAAGAAACAACATCCAGGCTGTTGGCAGTCACCCAAGAATATCTTTACATGTGTGAACAAAGAAGCAAATAACCCCCGGTTTCCAATGCATGCAATATTCTGGGCCTCTAGCTGGAAACAAAAAGCATTTGCTAACTGAACCAGTGATGTAAGTGTTGGGCAGGACACAGGTTAGATTGTTATCAGCTCTTTATACAAACAGCTTTTAGAAACCATATTCACGCAACAGCAGCGTGGATGTACTGTAATGGGGGTTCCGTTAAATTTGTCGCTGTGCAAAATGATAGTGCACCTTTTGGTACCTACTGGAGGGTGGTAGCTAGTAGCCTCAAAGCCATATCTATAGGAGTAAATGCAACAATTTAAGGCCATTCATTGGGACTGTATGATTTAAAGGAGGAGCTAAAGACCAGTTTGTGTTACTGCTGTGCTTTCATCCATAATAAAACACATTTTTAGCCATTTGCTTTCATTAATTCTTGGATCATAAACTGTTAAAAATCATATGAAATCATGCAAACAACAGCCATGTTGATAGATAATAAAGATTTATTTGTGATCCACTGGAGTTAATGAAACATAACGGGTGAAGAGCGAAAAAGGCTTTATTGGGTTAATTGTTAAGAAAGAAGGTCGTGTTTTAACTTTAAATGTATGTCAAGTGGTTTAAGATCACATGTAGGGAATGTTTGTTAAGGACGAATGGACAGAGCTAGCTATCAGTGTCTTAATATGCACCTTCAGTGAGGAAAGGAGTCACTAAGGTGCTAATGAGTCCTTCAAAAAGTGTAATTTGGGAGGAAAGGAGGAAAGAAATATTTGATAAAAGGAGAGCTTTAAAGGTCACAGGTTGGATGACAGATCTGTAGCCCAAACTCATTTTAGGAGGATCTCTCCCGAAATCACAAAAGCAACTCCCACCCACCAAAGAGACTTGAATAGCAGAGAGTGGCAGACACACAGGCAGTGACAATATTTGTGGCCAGCCTCGGTATCTGGACTGGCATTAATGGGTGACGTCCAATGCATTTATAAAAAATAAAAGAAAAAGACTGCAATAAAATCAGGTCATATTCCCATCCATGAAGGTTCAAATGCAGACAGCAGTAAATTCACACATTGTGACACATCAGCATTCTCCCCCGTCACCAAAGACAGCTCTGTGTTAGTGCAAATGCTGCAGGAACGTCATACCCACCACCAAACTATGTCGTTTACAATTAAGTAAAAGGCTATCCAGGGATGTAAACTGGCAGGAAATTGCCGTCAGCACATGAAATTCTGTGAGCCAAAGGAACGCGTTGAACTTCCTGCCCACCAAAGCAGAGACCCGGGTTAATTTGGCAATGAGACAGCAAGGTTGGCACACTTGTATACACTTAACATTTTCACCCAGTGTACTCTTGCCTCAGGCCAAGAGTACACTAGAACCATGTTAGAGAAGATATACTAGAGAAATTCAAGCACCTCATTTACAAAAGATTTAAAAACATAATCCATACTCAAGGTCATTAGGCTTCTACACAGGTTACAGCGTGCTAAGAAACCAAACTTTCATGCTGTGACTGTGTGACTGATGGTGTGTTGTGCCGTCCCAAAGGAAAGGTGACCAGTTTGGTTTTAGCTGCTGCTGTACATCACAAAGATTCATAATTGGTCGTTGTCAAGTTGTTGTAGCCAAAGAGAGCCTGGCACAAAGTTTGGATGACCATCTCACAATGTGACTGTCACGACCTTTGTCTACTAAACGAGCAATGTGATTACATCATGGAAGGACAACTAGCTGATCAACTAGGCCTGGATGGTTATTGAATTTTAATGTTTTGGTTTCTAATGATTATTAAAACAGATGGCACTGGCTGTTTTCAGTTTGTGTTGCCATTTGGTTTGTTTATTTTATTTGTATTATTAATTTTGTATTTTTATTTGAATTTTCAGTACAATTACAAAAATTCAAGGGCATCCACATTATGATTTTTGCCACAATCAAGCAGCCAGATGATCACTATTTGAGTTGTGTTGTTTGGAGAGGAACTGCAATTGCACACAATTTAGTTATTATCGTCATACAATCTGAATTGTCTATTTTTTTTTTCTATTTCAGATGGTGCAGCTTGCAGTAAACTTGTACCCACTTGGCTCTGCATGAGCAAACCATAAGCCAGTTTGATGCAGAGAGAGACATTAAATGTCGTAAAAATGAGCCAGGCCACTAGATGTGCCTCTGACTTCTTAGTGTGCACATTTAGTCAAAATAAAAGCCAAGAAAAAAAAAAAAAAGTGTGCTCTAACTTTCAGTCCCTCAGTAAATGGAACAGATTGCACAGACACGATTAGAGAGCAGCACGAACACCTTTGGGGAATTTCTTGGCAACCAGCAACCTCATTTTGACTTATCTGCTCCATAAAGTGTGAGAACAAGTGCAACAATACTCATAAACACCAGTTTGTCCAATGGAATCGAGATTGGTGATTTAATTAAATTGAATGTTACAGGTAAGACATGACTTCTCTATGTCCATACCAAACAATATTACACTGCTGGCTCAGTGCCTAGAAAACCCTGCCGTGTTCAGTGCGGGCTGGGAACCCTGCCACTGCAACCAATCCTCATTTAATACAAGGATGGATATATGATCTGTAACGAGGCTACTAATTCTCTGAAAATCAGTTTTTATTCTGAGTGTAGGGGGAGACAATTAACACCCCAACATGCAGATTTTGATGCCAAGCCTAATTTCCTGTCCAGCAGTCAACAGACAATAGGAGTCCTTCCTTTGTCTCCAATCACTGTGGCCACATTCCCCTGAGCACAAAAGCCTCTGAAAGTCATTATGAGTCTGACTTGGTTTCACAGTCAGCCATCATAGCCTCAATTATAGCCTTTGTCAGTCACGCATAATCTCATAACTGTGCATTGTTTGAGTAAAATAGCATATAGATAGTAAAATCCCAAACTTATTCTTCAAAGGAACTGCCCAAGGTATGGTTTAGTGCTTGTTGAGGGTTCCCAATTTAGCGACAGTCTCTGGGAAAAATTAATTACTGTCCTAAATTTTCTCAGGATCAATCACTTAGTTTTGGATGGGTGATGTTGTCAACAGGACGTGATTAAATTGGCCCATTTCTCTGCAGTGGTACAGAAATGCAACTGTCAGATTTAATTCTGTTGAGGTGTTCAGTTCAACAAGCTGAATGTCATCCAAACAAATGGTGCTTTCATCAGTTCCAGTGTAAGAGCGGGGTAAGGCGCTATCTGCCAATCAGTGTCCAATTCTGTTAGCACTTACCTCTTCTTACTCTCTTAATTTCATTAAAGACACACTGCTTTATTAATTTTCCATTTATCACATGCAAAGAGATATGTTAAAAAACACACACACACACACAAAACAGAAGCGGTATTTTTAGTACTTGTTCATGCCAGTTAGACACAAGCGTGTACACTTTATAAAGAAATGGTAATACAGATGATTTTGATGGGTGATTGGCAGTTTAAACAGACGCAAACGATCCCTTTTAGCATTGCTAAGAAGGAAAAACAGCTGATGCTCCCGTAGAACAAATCTCATTTCTTAAAAAAGGACCTTTTAGCAAAAAGAGGCACTAAAATTATGATATGTCGTCCTTCACTTATTCTCTGCAAACAAATCAGTCTCAAAAGTCCCGGGTGATTTTTTATTCAGAGGAGCTGAGAGGTGAGGAGGAAAACAGTGATTGGCTGTGTGAGGGAAAACAATCATAAAGTCACAAAGCATTTGCTTTCTTTGAAATTAAAAGCCACTTTATTGTCGGCACTGGCGAAGCTTCGCTGAGATACTGAGGGCCAATCATTTGATGCTCCCTCGAAGATGATTCTGACAGCTGTCTGATTGCAAAATGAAGTTGTAGAGAAATCTTTTTTTTTGAAGGGCATCCTGTGACTGTGGGTGAAAGAGATAATTTCTTATTACCGTCTCTATTTGTATTTAGCCCCAAATGAGCCCCAATGAGAGGAAAATTACCTGTCTTAATTCCCACGAGCAATCAAATGCTTTTATCTATGCTTTGCCTGTTTTCTGCACAGAATACTGGGAGAAATGCCTTCATAAACCAAGAAAAGACTCGATTTACAGCAGCAATGGTTCACAGTACAACAACATATAAGTCTATTGCCATTAGAACCAAACATATGCAACAGCAACAACTCAGTTTAATTCCGTTCCACTTCCATTTTTCGTTTTGCTATAAAAGCCCCTCTGAGCTGATTGTATCAAATTTGCTAATTTCCCACATCTGCTGCTTTGGAATTAACAGCAAAGCCTGCGAAGCTGCTAATCTTTGGTTCCCCTGCAAACCGTTAAAAACGCACATATTTTCCAGCTGTGAAACAACGTGTGATGTTTTATGGAAGAAGCGGTGTGGCGTTGTTGTAATATATGGTTTAAGCTCATTTGACTGCGGTATTTAAAACCGTTGCTCAATCTTGTGTTCCTAAAGTTGTTCTCACGCTCGAGATTGAAGCGCTAGATGTGATTATAGTAGTATTATGGGCTGGGCGTGTAGGGAAGCTCTTTTTACAATTGCATTATGGGAAAAGGTCAGCAGATCAATGCTTTTTAAAGGCAGAGAAACGGGAAAAGTCCAGACAGAAACGTCTGCTTTGGTTTCAAGGGTGAGAGGCGACCGTTCTCAGAATACTGAGTCACAGATCAGCTCACACAATTAGGCTTTTTTTTTTTTTGCCGCAAGCTTCTTTGACTCCACAGTTGTTTGCACAGAATTTGAAAGGATGTGTCTGGTGTAACACAACTTCTCTTTACTCTAACCTGTGGTTCAGGCCTTTGTAGACACGGTGAAGTTCAATTGCAAACAACAGTACTTTCCAGATTCCATAAAAATAACAATTCATCTCCACTTAAATAGGATAATTTTTAAATGTATGCCGTCTAGCCTGCACAGCCATTACCCCCCCCTCCATTTCTTCTGCGTGAGCTCATTACGGTTCTTTGTTTGATGCTGCTCGGATGGCTTGTAAATGGAGCCCAAAGGAATAAAAAAGCAGTTGCACTCACAAGTTTTCAGAATCTTTATGGTAGGAATATCCCTTTGAAGGGGGAGCTATGTTTTGCTACTCAGAAATGCTCACAGGCTGTGCCGTACAACACTGGGATCAGTGCCTGAGCACTTACTCTACACCGGCAGCAACTTGGAGGCTGAGATGGGAATAAAAAGGTCAAGGTGGAAATGCTGCAGGGGATAGGTCTTGTTCTTCAGTTTATGTACTTGTCATCATGCGTTACCTGATTTCATTGCTGCTGCTACTTTGCACCAGTTTCTGTCAGTTTGTTCATTCATCTGATAGCGGGATGTTAAATTGCTGTAGATACCTGCGCGCCTGGTCTCAAATGATGGATGTCGCCATTCAGATTTTCAAAATGACACTGATTAAGCCAAGCAACCAACACCATCATTCATGCATTCGTGCATTACCTCAGACAGCTCTGATTGGATTGTAGCAAAGGTAACATGATTACCTCAGCATCAGCATTAGACTAATTATTTGGATTATCTGAATCCATGCTGGCCACAGTTTGATTTATGTATGACTTAATGTTCTTGGCTGATGTGTTCAGCAAGGGTAGCTTTACTTATAAAACAGGGAGAGCATATACTGTAATTTATTGCTACTTTTCCTCCTGTTTGCTGATTCAGATCTAGCATATCCCCCTGTGTTGTGATATCATTAGAGCGGCAGTGTCTTTGTCTGGATGCTTTCGGTGGATATAGACTGAGGTTTATACTAGAGGCAAGGCGGCGTGTTCTATAATCTCTTTAGCTGCTTTACAGCCTTTGACACACAAGATACTGGGCCAAGGAAAAAAACAGCAGTAGCACACAGAAAATATTTGGCCCCAGCATTACAAATATTATACCAGTAAATGTGAAATTTAAGAATTAGAATTCTTTTCCACCTACACTTTTACTCGTTTTGACTTTTTGTTGCTGAAAAGAGGCATTAAACAGAGTGCTATTATTTAAAAAGCTGAAACCAGAGCTGAATGGAGTGATTTAAGCATTGGGGGCTGGAGTACTAACCAAGAGAAAGATGTTATGACGCATTAAGCAGAGATAATTGGAAACTGTCTATGGGGAGAAAAAACATATGGGTATGAGAAAAATGCACTGTACGGTTAGACAAAGAAGTTAATTCATTTTGGCATTTCAGGAGCCATTAAATGTCCAAAGGAAAAAAAATATGCATTAAGTATAAAACTGGTCCTTTGAACTTCCAAATAAATGCATAATGGAAGACAAAAGTGGAGCATGATGAAATTAGAGGATGCAAAAAAAATATTCATCCCAATATTCTGATGTCAGAATCATGCATGCATTGCAAACCAGCTTCCATCCATTCTCCTCTCATTCTCATTATTTCAGCACAATAACTCACCCATTTTTAAATATGAAAATATTCAAGAGGAGAAGAGATTTGATTAATATCACATGCACTACTGCTTACTGACGCTCCCACTGTCTCTCTAAATTTCCAGTCACGCCAGCTGCGTCTATTAGGTATAATACAAAACATTTCATAAATACCTGCTTATTCATTAATGTAAATCCACTTGGCTTCAGATGTGACCCACTAGATACTTTTACAGGTGTTCAGAGGCACCTGGCGAGGAAACGGTGGGGGGAAATGAAGATGCACAGTTCTGCATGCCAAGTTTCCCTTCTGTTGATCCAGCTCAGTTCAGGTGGAGAGCTTGAAACAGAAAAGTATGTATTAACATTTCAAACACCTGTTTATTTTATTTTATTTTTTTTTCTTCCTTTTGTCGTGCCTAGAGAAGCATGCTTTAGCCTGGAGCCTTGGCCCAGCATACACACCAACTGTTTGTGTGTGTGTGTGTGTGAAATCTTCAGCAGCCAAGTTGTGTTTTTTAATTTAGCCTGTTACACCAAATTAAACACTTTTCACTGCACTCTCGCCTGCAGTAGACTGCACATTTATTCAAGCGCTGTCCTTTGATGACTTTGATCTATTCACTGGTTATATGGTGTGTGCGTGTATTTATGCATATATGATTATTATTATTATACACCCGCCTCCCCCGCCTTTTGGGTACTTCCATTAGAAGATGGCAAGTACTTATCAAACTTTGATTACACATCTGCTAGCTAGTAAGGGGCTAACGCTGGTATAACCACTGCTGACGATGTATGTTTCTTCCACTGGCTGAAAATGAGCTGGTGCCATCAACATACAAGTAGGTGAGCTTGTCAGGATGACAAGACAGATACTCAAGTCATTTGAAAACCACCAAAAGTCCACATCAGAGGTTGACTTGTACAACATGTCAGCATCATGGCTAAAGTCTGTTTCCGTGTATAAAGTGTGTGTGATCTCTTTCTGACCTGCCTTCCCAGAAGCTGAGTCTGAGCCTGAGGAAATATAATGCTATCTTCATGTTTTGTTTTGGGGGGTTTTTTGGATGTGCATTTGGTGCCAAGCAGTCATTGGCATTATGTGGTGTTCTAACACTAACAAGAACGCCTGCCAATCAAATCACAGGGCATCAATATTCAGACATTTCTCTTTTTATGATTTTATGTTGGTGATGTTTAACCTTCTTATTCACCCACTATCTGCTTTTTTTTTTTGTTTGGCCGTGGGGCTGTAATTTGTTTTTTTTATATATTTT
>VUQK01002679.1:41356-54889 GCA_015106715.1 Bujurquina vittata
CAAAAATTTTTAAAAAAAAAAAAGACCAAACAAAAAAAAAACCCCAACAAACAAAAAAAAAAAAAAAAAAAAAAAAAAAAAACTGCACATACAACATAAAATATAAATCACAACAAATACACAATATGAAACACCCACAACATAAAACATTAAAACAGTGACTTCTCAAAAGAAACCAATCTCCTTCACTGCATTCCTTCTTATGCCTTTAAATTCACCTACAGATAGTGGCATGCTTAAATTTGGGCCTTTCTGTAAATTATTCCATGTCCAAGGTGCATACTAGGAGAATGCTGTCAGGTACATCAAAACGCATTGAGAAGGAGGGTAGCTGGTAACTCTCAGTACTGGGACAGAGAAGGGTACAGAGGTAAACTGGGGGTTTGTCTAAAATGGCTTTATAGAGGAAAATAAACCAGTGCTTTTTTCTTTGAATCATCAGGCCAACGCACCAAATTCTAATGAATGCAGTGGTGAGTCAGAGAATTTGCATGTGTAATAAAACATAGAGATGCATGGTACGCCGAATCAAGATTTAGGGGAATAAGAAACACAGCCACTTAAAATGGTTATTGATTAAAATGTCCCCGATGCTGTTAAAGAAGCCACAGAAACAAAACCCATGCCACGAAGACTGAGCTACAGAAACACTTTTCCCTTTATTACGTCGCTTTTTCTACACACTCTGCAAGTACAGTGTAAAGTTAGCTTTAGCAGGCTAGCAGAATAAGATAACCATATATAAAAGGTGGCCAGAGCCACTGTGATGTCCTCATTTGTTTGTAGACTCTGTATTTAGGAGTGTCATCATTAACATGTTGGCTACTGCTACTGCCTTTATATTTTAATGTAAGCATAGCATTATAGAATATTGATCATTTCTGGCCTTTTGTGATTATTCAAAATGCTAGTTAAATATCAAATCATTTACTGTAGACTAATGTATGTCTTCTGTAATTAAAAAAAAATGCTTAAATTCTCTGCTAATTTGATGCACACTGTCAAACTCTAGAAATGTTCTCTCTGCAGCCAACATCTCTTAGCATGGGCCAGTGCACAAGATCAGTCTAATTGCCCCACTTTTAGCAAATCATCCAATTCTTTTGCCCTGTCCAAAAAAAAAAGTGTGTATTAATATAAAGCTCCATATATTGCCTGATACAAAGTCAAAAAGATTCTGACAGTCGGGACGAAACTCATTCCATAATTGAGAAAATGCTTCAGAGAAACTCGTCCGCAAGGAATAGAGGTCAGAGCTCGAGCTGTTGGGGGTCCTTGAAGCTGAGGGAGAAGAAGTGCAGTATGATTTTCAAAAGATACCCCAAAAACTTTATTGTTTCCTTTTGATGTCTCATTGCCTATGCGTGCTCATGGCACACATGTTGGCTTACGCACTCACAGAGACATAAAAGATGGCCTTTGTATTATCTTGAAATTATTTCAGGGCTTTTAGATGAGCTCATTTTAACAGTACAGTTGCTCATTTTTAGAAAGATGTATCTTTTGACCTCTTCCCCATCTCCACACAAGCCAGTCACTGCTTACAAAATACAAAACTTAATCTTACATGTTGTGTTGTTGCCATGGCTTTTTTCCAAACTATTCAGTTCGAGGCAACAGACTGAAAATCCTTCAGAGCTTTTGACTCTAAAGCAAAGATGTGACAGGCTGGCTGGGTTTGATTTTACCACACTGAGGTTCATTTTGGGGGTGGTTTTTTTTCCCGAGGCAGGCCAAAGTCATTTATGTTTATTAAAGACTAATTGTTGTGCAAAAGTCAAGGGCAGAAGCAGATTTTCTTGGCACGGAAGGGATTGTTTGTAAGGAAGTTGTTGGATTTCTTTTTCTTTCACCCTGGCCTCTGGAGTCAGCCAATCTGAGTCACTGCACAATGGACTTGCTGGATTTTTGTAGAAAGTTCCATTTCGGATCATTTATGCACACCTTTTGTCATTGCAAATAAAGTAAAATAAAATAAAATCTTATGTAAAACGGTAGAATTTGACATTTCTTCTCAGTGTTTGCAAATGACTCGGGCTATTATCAGCTCAGCTGTGTGGATGGTTAGTTTTTATCACCTACTCACAAAGTAGCTATATGAAGAACCGGCTGAATTTACACCACTACTCCTAATGCCTTTAAATAACAATTACTCAATAATATTACGAGGAAGCTTCCTCCTCTGCACTTGACTTAGATGGAGGGCGATGCTTTGTTTTCATTGCCGGTGTGGGGAGTCGGTGCTGCGGGAAGATCATTTTCCACTGTCCCACAGTGATGTTACCAAAGGCAGTCAGGTGGATGACACAAGCACTCAAAAGATGTGAGATTACTCACCATAGGCAGGCAGCGGCACCATAAAGGACAGATGTTGTCCAATTCTAAATGACAAGACGGCACCACTCAATTATATGACAAGGTCAAAGACAGGGCAGCAGAGGGAGGGACAGGGCTATATACCAAATGGATTCTCAGTATTGTAGATAAGACTGTGAGTGCTGTGCAGCCACCCACATGATTGTATTACTTTTATATCCCAACAGATTGTTGCGTGGCCGAGATATTGTGGCACCAGTTGGTTGTTCCTGTCCGTAGCTATTGAACGCAGCAGAAGGGGACAAACGTTAGACTGAATAACACAGTCGCTGTGAGTGCATTAAGAATTCGATTGACACACTACAGCGAGATGTTAGACGTAAAATACAAGAAGTGCCATAATAAAGAAGCATTGACCTCTAATCCAAATGCACTTGTGTTTTGAGTCCTTTGTTAATCTGATTGCCAAAAACAAGAATTTTAAGTCCAGCGTCCCCTCCACTTAATATGTTAATTTGATTGGTGCAATGTCGCTGCCGGTGGGCACTAAAACTGTTACGGTGTCACAAGCAATTACACAACTCGAGGGCTGATAGACGAGGCGTTTTCCATTTGGACAAAGAAGTGGAAGTGAATAGAAAACTCTAAAACAATTTACCGGCCGAGGTGTAAAATCTGACATTGATAAAGACACAGTGTGTCAAAGTTTGGTGTAAATAGAGTTAAACTGCCACAGAAGCAAAAGGAAATATGAGATCTGTGTGAAGCAGTGAGGAGACCTTCCCATTACAGCAGCTTCTTTGTAGTTTAATGGCATCAAACTGGATTCAGGCGCTGCTAATTAATAGCAAATTCAAGTCATTCAAGTGGTCCCACGTTAGTGCTGTTGGTCCTTTTTTTTTTAGAATTTTTTTAATGCATTTAGGTTTGTAATCTGCAGGTATGTGTAGTAAAAGGAAAGTTGATAAAGCATCTGCTTGCAGTACCTCCTGTCAAGGGTCAGTCCACTGCTACCTCTGGAAAATGCAATTTATTTTTTATTTGCTTAAAAAGTGAGGAGAATTTGAATTTCTGTTCAACTTTACCTTCTTGTGTCATGTTTGCAAGGCTTCCAGTTACAAGAAAAGCAAAGTCAAGACATGAAATCAATAAGGAATGATGCTCATGGCAGATTGTGAAGTCTAGTGAAAGAAGGGGCAATTTGCTATTTTCCTCATGGAGTGTAAAAGATCAGGGCATTGCTCACATCGAATTGGTCACTTGGAAAATAAAAAATAATAATGATAAAAAAAGCAATGTGGTAGTTTTCTCCAATGGTAAAGGTTATACGCTTATTTTCAAAGTAAATTGACATGCCGCCCCTCACCACCACCATCGTGTCTCAGAGCCTTATAAAACGCAGTTACATTTTCATACTTCAATCAGAAGGATATTTTCAAGTGCAATTCCAATTCTGCTGCAGTTTTCATTTCCTGTCATAAATGGCAGAATTGAATTTGTGTCCAACCAGCAGGCAAAGATTACCGGGCCAAAAATAATGAGAACCTTTTGCTACCTGTCAAATGTGTGCTGTCCAGACGTCCACGGGGAAAAAAGAAACCTTCCCCATTTATCCCAGAGCCACCTGTCACCTAGCATTTAGACAGTATGTGATGTGTCACCTCAAATTTTTTTCACCAAAATGCATCAAGACTTATGCTTTTACTATCTCATTTCAAAGCAGGTGCCTATTCAAACCAAATGATACTTTGTAGAGGGTTGACAGATGTTCGTGAGAGGTTGGTGCGAGGGCTTGTCAGCCTGGTGATACAGAAGGAAGAGATCATAGATGTCTGAAATCGGCTGTCTCTGATGCCCTGAGGCATTACGCAGGCTGAGTCACCCTTCGTTCTTATTGTTGACTATATCCGGTAGTGCATGTCCAGGGACATGGCAGATAAATCCGCAAATAGTGCACAATGCAGTTCTGGAGATTCTCACCAGGCTTCCAACTGTGAACTGAATCCCGTTCTGACAAGGTTAGAGTGGTGAGTGTAGGGGGATGAAGATGACATCTAAGCCGAAGTAGGTGCTTGACTAGCTAGTTTTAGGGTGTGAAAAAGAATCTACAGTATAAGAAAAGAAAAGATCTGCTTTTATTTATTTCAAATTTTGGACCCGGATATTGAATATGAGTCGTGACTGACAGCCTCAGCGTGAGCAGTGTTTTGATGGCTGGGTAGTCAAGATCGCTGGTGGAGTTGGAGGAAACAGGCCTGTGGTTATTTAGTGATAAATGGAAATCATCCACTGCAGAGTGAAGACATTTCGGAGACAGGCCTAAGGTGGAGCCAGGGGCATAAAAAAAATTGTGTCATATGCCAGAAAAAAGGGGAAAAAAGGACACTGAAGTACTGAGTAGGAGGACTGATGTTTTTATTGTCCTGTGGCAATCCACTAATGATGGGAAGTCTGAATGCCATCAGCAACAACAGTCTGACTTCTCAGGCTGAGAAAACTTTTTTTTCTTTTTGTTAATGAAAGCTTGGAAAAAAAATCCTCATGGGACTCTTAATTATAGTATGCAGAGCGTGACGATTCAACAAGTGTATCTTCCTAGAGATGATAGCAAAAGTTTAAAAAAATAAAGTTTTGCCGTATATGCACTATTGTTACTCAAGTCTCTGATTGATGTACACCATTTAAACTGTGTGGCTGTGCGCTTTGCATTGTTGCGTGATGTGTTGTTTGACAAGTTTGATTCAGAGTGGGAAGATTAAAACACAGCAGCCAGACATTAGGCTCGCATTCTTGAGAGTGAATGCTGACGGGTTAAACCAATTGAGCAACGCTTCATCTCGACTTTGTAATTGTGGTTTGAAGAATGGAATTCTGTGACGAACACAGTCCAATGATGAGATCAGCTCATCAAAACACCAAATATATCTAGTATTACGTACACAGAGGGGGGAGAATGTTATTGATTCCTGAAGCTGCAGAACTGTGCTATGACTGAGGCAAAAATAGGCTCCAGTAGCTCTGTAAGGTGCATCTATAATCATTTTCAGCACATGATAATAAGCATTGCACAGAAAAACTGTGTTACTGCTTATGGTAAGTCAAGGTTGAGTCAGAAGGTTTGGCCTGTAAACAGACAACGAATGAATACATTTTCATTCTTTCTAACAAGGTTTGTTTGCCAGCTGCTTGTTTGCTGTTTGTGCCCCCGGGGACTTCTTTTCACCAATTTAGACCCTCCCATAATTAAAGAAAAATATGTCCATGAATACACCATTGTCATGAGAGACACTTTAATCTGTTCAAAGAGATGCACAGGTAAAACAAATTCATTAATGCTGCAAAATAGAAAATAATACAGACGATGGCGGGCCAGCATGCATGAGATCACGACCCTGGAACAGGCTCGCCTCGGTGGAATACAGCCATTGTTAATATTATATTATGTTAATGTTATCCTGCAGTGTCAAGCCAAAATGTTGACTGGTCAAAAAAATGTTTTGACCAGTTTGGAAAAATCTGAAAAAAAAAAAAAACCCAACTATTTGATTGTGAATTAAAATCATAAACATTTACTCTTTTTGAAGATGAAACAGCTCAGCCAGATTAACACCACTTGCCTGTTTTTGTGTGGATGCTTCCATCTGCGAGAGAGAGGAATGGCTCTCTGCCATCAGAGTATTGACACGTAACGTCTTGCACTGTCCTGTAGTGTTTAATCCACAGTGGCCCTACTCCACAATCCACACAACCTAAAGGATCCACTGCCAGTCTTCTAGTGCATCCCACAGACACTCATTTGGGTTTAGGAGCTAAAGCAGTTGCGGGGCACTATATAGTGTTGGTCGAGTTATTCCTCCACAGCTGTGCTAAGGCAAGGCCACATCAACCTGTTGGAGGAGCCCGTTAACATGGGGTGTGTCCTTGGTCTACAACAATGTTAAGTTGATCTGTGTGAACCCTTAAAAATGGCTCACAAGAAATTTCCACTAACAGCTGGGGGTTATTTTTAGCAATACTGAACAAAGGTTCAATATTACTGGACTTTTTTTTCAATATTTTCAGCAGCAGACTTAATGCTGTAGTATTTATGAGAGGGGTGCAGTTTATCAGCAACGGAGCCAGATCAGAGAGCCTGTGGTCATTGTACTGAAAGAAAATGTGATGATTTATTTTTATATTTTGCTAACTGGAAACCAGCCTTTGCTACACGGGAAGATATATAATGCTTAGAATACTTTGTGTGTATTTTAAGACTCAAATTGTTAGAAAAAAATCCCAGCTCACTGGGAAAGTGGAAGGTCACTGTCTAATAAATGAAGCCCAGTCGAACAAATTCACAGAAATGCTTTATTGTGCATGTTCAGCAAGACCAGCTAACAAAACATAGAGCAAAGGGAGTGCTAAGGATGCCACTGGACAGCTAAATTTGCATGAAAAGTAGTTTTGAGCTGCAATGGCAATTTAAAAAAAAAAAAAAACTCCAATAAATAATTTTTTTTAAAGGAACAGGTAAGCATGAGGAGCACCACGTGTTCAGGACATTCCTGGAAAAATTAAACCAGCTAGAAATCAATTTCACTCAATGTCACATTTGCAGTCGGTTGATTATAACACACAAAATAGACAGAGAAGAGTCACTGGTCCATTCAGCCCTATGTGTATTGTGAAAATGCAACAAATACTATGTTATGAATAGCATCGCTCAGTGGAATTCTACTGTATGTGATGAAAAATGGTCCCTGATAGGATCTAATAGATACACCAGCAATACTGGCATTTGTGGAGCTCGGCACACTAATCGGATCAGTGGACAGTGAGGAGTGTGGTGACAGTAGTCGCATTCATACAAAATGTGTGCAACACAGAAAAAAAAACATTTTGCTGTAGAGGTTGATGCATCCAGAAGAAACCAAACAAGACAAAGACAAAAGAGTGCATCTGTGTGTATCTAAGTCAAGCACTTTGCAACGTCATGCAAGGCATAGACGCAGAGATAGGCACGGGGCCAAGAAACAACCCCACCAACTGGAGCTGCAACACTCAATTAGACTGACATCTGTCGGGGAAATACTTCATCTCAATCTGAGATCATTTAACATGAGTTATGGACAAGTGGGAAGCTGAGAGAACATATTGCACTAGTGTTCAGCCCTGATAAAGCTTCTGGAGTAATTAGATTGTTTGATGCGTCTAAACAGTCTCCCAGTCCACTGGGTCAGAGGTGAAAAAGTTGGACTAGCTCATTACTGGCACAATATAAACTTTATGTAGGCCGAGATTGTTTCACATTTTATTGGCTTGAGAATTTTATAAACATATGGTCCATTTGTTTAGTAGATGATTCAAGTTCATGACGGGGAAGAAAATCAGCTATGAAATGCAAACCGTGACATCATCATCTTCCAGAAATTATATTTCTATTACGGCATCACTACTACACAATAAAAGCTAGCATATAATTAGCGTGTTTCTCAGCAATCGCACAAACAGAGCTGTTTCAGGTGCTGTCTGGCAAAACACTCAAATGAGACATTTTGTGACTTGTGTTTTTGTCGTACTGTTACAAAATGATCCGTAACCGTTAAGAAAACAAAGTTTGTGCTTCTGCTGTGAGTATCGATGAGCACTTCATTCTTTGTTTTCCCCCAGCCTGTGAAACGCCACAGCCTCTGTTAAAACTCCCCTCCTACCATTTGTTGAATACCCATGAAATCAAATCACTGCTGCCTGGTAACCACAACCAAGCGGCTTCGTTCTGCCTTCTTTTGCCAGTCTTTTACCTTCCCATCAGGACAAATGTGTTTGCCAGCAAAGGCAGACAGCAGCAACCCCATGAGCCAGCCTCCTACGAGTGGCTTCTCTCTCTCCCTGTTTCTTTTTCCTCTACCCATCGTCCCCTCTTTCGTTCTCCATCTGTCTGCATTGGCAAGTAAGTGTCGACATTATCCACCGAAAAAAAAATGTAGCGGTGTGTGAAGACGGGCCGCCCCTGGGTCCATCACAAGGCATGAATGAGACCATCATTTTCTTCCACAATTGCACATGAACATTTCGGGCTTATCGTTGCTTGCTCCAACCTTGAGTCCGTGTTTTTATGTGCACAAGTAGGCTGAGCTGTAATCAACTTAGCCAATATCTACCACAGGGAGCCTTTTCCTCCCAGCATGCCTTTCCTCTGGCTGGCTACTACTTCAGACAAGGAAGTCAGTATAGGAAGGAGTCCGATTTAATAGGCATGCCTCCACCAACTGTGCATGTGTTTTCTTCTCTGTAGCACCACTGCGAGCACACTGTAATATTGGCAGTTTGACACTGTTACAGCCCATTCTGACATGAGGAGGCCTACACAAATTAGATTTTTTTCAACGTGCCTGGCATGTGACCCTTTTTTTCTGTGACCCAGTTTTATAAACGGTAATTGAGATTTTAGAGCAAGAAATTCAGTGACTTCACTGTTGACGAGAAGGTTGGTTCTTGAAAATGTCTGACCTCAATATTTTTATTGTGCGTTTTATAATTTATAGACTCAGTTCTGACTAAGAAGAAAAAAAGTGTGTTTGATTGACTGGAGTTTCTCTTTGGGGTTTTATGCAATAATTAAAAGCAGTGCCCTAAGACAAAAATGTTTCTGGTAGAGTGGGCAGTTAAGTATTTATTAGTGGCAGTCATAGCACGGCACACAAACGGCAGCGAGTAGATTAAAAAGTAACCGTACGCTGAAAGACGTTCAGCCACAAGTCTCTAGTTTTTTTGTAAAAACTCTTCACTACTTCTTAGGAATTAGTCAATACCCTGTAAGTTAAGAGGGATTTTGATTACTTATGCTAACTGTAAAAGCTTGATATTAGGACCTACTGAATTAAGAGGTTGCCAGTTGAGGCTTGTGCACTAGAATTTAAGAATCTGGGCTTAGCCTGAATAAATGAGCATTCTTCCTGCTAAAGATTACCCTGCTTTTGTGTCTGTAATCCCCTTTCCAAAATATATGCTTGCTAAATTTCCTATTAAAAGTGTATTTGCAACAGCCCTTAAAAGTTTCATCTATTGATGTGTTAACAGATGTTAATTCTGAATATCTAACCCTTAAAGGAACCTTCACTTATACACTTAGAAATGAACGTGTATCTGTGACAAAGTGGGAGTCCCTTGGAGTACTTTCATACTTACAACTGGTCTCATAAATATTAAAATAATATACCATATTTGCTGTGATTGTGATGCTAAGGAAACGTTGCTTGCGGGTTTATTTGTGCTAGCATTATGTTGCCGTTAACATCAAAGCAGTTGAGCAGATTATAAAGCAAATGCACAGTCATAAGTTTCGACAGTCTCTTTTATTATGTCACAGGCTTAAATATTGTTTGTTTATGTGTGCATACTTACCGCTGTTTATTTGTTCCAAGCCTGCATGCAGATTAAGCGATTAAGGAGCCTGCTCAGCTGTCCCTGATTTGTGATGTCATGTTTAAAATCGTTGGGCTAAACCAAGCAGAGGGGTGTTTGGATATTTTCTGTTTCTCTTATAGAATATGGAATCATTTGTTAAAAGTTTTTATCTTTATGGGCAGTAGTTTGATCGTGTGTAAATAAGCTAGTGATAAGTTAGTGAGTGATGTTCACATTGGTTTCTAGGCTTACCGTCTTGAGCTATTGGTACAAGCTGGACGAATTAGGAGTGAATTGATAGCCCTATTTATAGTCAGTCTACTGCTTAGATCATGTGCTTTTTGTTTGTAGTTATGATGATTTAATTTAGTAAAAGGTTATTATTATTATTTAGGCTTAAGTTTTACATTTCATGGAGGACACTATAAATAAACTGCTTCCGTCTGGGAACTCAAAATCTTTGCTGAGTCTGACTACCTGCTCGACAGTCTTGCAATGTCACATAAGCAAGTGTAAATATGTACAGGGTGGCTTAACTACCACTGTTCTGTGCAAACCTCTTTTATTATCTCATATTCACATCACATCTCTATATTGCCGCTCAAATCTTCTCCTTCTGTCTTTGTTGCATGCCATTCACTCCTGTCCAAACATCTCCTGCCTAGGGCAAACACATCTGAAGAGCTCTTGTAATCTAGACTCCTCGTTCTATGCTTTTCTATGCATTTTATTCCCTTTTATCAGTGGAACAGCAAGCTGGAGTGCTGGCAGTTCCTTCATGAGGAAACCAGAAATTCTGGGCAAAACAGAGCGACCTGCATATTCACCTCACTCAGGATGTGAGTGAGAACCTTGGGTGCTTCCAAGCTAGGGGTTGGCTCAGAAAAACAGGATGATAAGCTAAGCGCTCGTTCTTAGCCTCCCATCAGGTGGTGAGATGTTAAAAGGGTGCTTAATCGATCCTTGAGAATGAAATCTGAGGACCTCAAAACCAAGCCAATGGGGCAGATTTTCTCTCTGGTGGCTCTCCCCTGCATAAATATACTGATGATTCAAAAGAGTGCATATTTCAAAGTGGGTCAAACCAAGCAAGTAGAAATTAGAAGATCAATCAGAGAATATCTGTGCTCTCAGTTCACTTACAGTATGCTTTGTCAGTCCATCAGACATGTCAGGTCTCTATAGATGGACTCTTCTCCAGTGGTATGTTTAAGTGACGTATTCACATAAGTTATTTAAATTTGGGGTACTTTTAATTTGCGTGTGTCCTCTTTTCTCGCCACACTATTGAGAAAAACCATTAGTAAGAAAGGGAAGATAAAGAAGTGAACCCAAGTGGAGCAGCTTACGAGCCTTCGTACCGTCAAATTCAAGGGTCCATGAACCCTTGGGAAGGAAAAAGGGAAAACAGCACTTGGAAAAAATATTAAGAGAAGGAGAGAAAAAAAAACATTAGACGGTGCAGTTATTAATTCCAGTGTCAGACCTGCAGTACTTTTTGCCGCAGGCAACAACAAACAAAGCGAGCCAAAGACACTGCATTATAAAAATGCAAAAGGATACTCTCCTTTTTTTTATTCTGACTCCCCCCTGGCATGTAAAGGCATTATTATCTTAAAGAAAATTTATTTCAACTTTCAAAACTGTCTTGACATTGTTAACTGGCTTGTTTAATCAGAACCCAAGCCCCCCCAATCATTGCCAGTTTGGTGCTTTGAGCCAGCATTAGGAGCACACTTACAAGGGGGGAGACTTTGCACTCAAACAATCCTGATTAGAAAGAATTCCATCCCTACCAACAAAGAGCCAATCGAAAGAGGAATCGGAAAATATATGAACAGTGACCACACTGACACGTGTTGCTACTCTGGATTAAGCGACAAATTTTGTGCATATCCGTGCGAAGTACAACTTTTTACCAGATTTGAGTGATGGTTACTATGCATGCCTGCAAGGCTGAGCGAGTGTTTGTCTGCTTAGTCAAGTAAAGTCTGCCATTCAGTAAGTTGTTTTTCAAATGCAAATGTGCAGCAGAGCATTATGCAAAAGTTTAGATTCACTCTTGAAGATGCTTAAACACCCTATGTACCAGGTACCTTCAAAAAGAACAGATGTTTGAAAGTCACAGTACATACTGATTTGGTTACATTACAGTGTATGCTATGTGGCGTTAAAAAAAAATTACTGTTTTCAGTACTTTACTGTATATTTCAGTTCAGTAACAAACATGGAGAAGTGTTTCAAAAGATTTTTCTTCATCTCACTAGTTTAGAAGTTATTACAAAAAGAACAAAGCAAGACAGCAAGCACAACAGAGTACAATTAGGACCATCATGCAAAAATTATAAAACTCCACTGTTCAGTCCAGCATGCAGTACTACACAATAAGGAACACCATTCTCTGTGCACCGATCAAACAGTCAATGCAAATACAGTATGCGAAAGTAAAATGTCACAGGCATTTAAAAACAAAGGTTTCCTTTTGCATGTGATTTTTTTTCTCATTGCAGGTGAGGTGCAAGGTTAATCTACACCTCTCCATGGAATTTTCACCCATTTGGCATTCCCAAATGGAAATCTTTATGAACAGAATGACTACTTACTGAAGCTGTTTTGTTTTTTAATTTAACCATAAAATATAACTTTAGCCAAACTCTAACAATATGTGTTGGATGTAAATGTTGGAGTTTAATATTTCAATGAATCGTGTCAGGATGAATCTCGAATATTTGAAGACACCTATACGGCTTTAGGATGTGAATGCAACACACTAGGTTGGAGACATATTTCTATACGTTTATTAAAATTTCACTTAGTTCTCAACCTGCTGCTCCTCTGGAAGACAAAACATCAATTCTGGGTTACCGTGCTCTTGCTCTTTGACGCACTTCGCTGCTTGGCTGACTTGAAGCCATCCCAACGAGAGATAAAAGGGTTGACTTTAATGCTCACGTTGCACGCTTACGCTGTTGGCACATAACACACGTGATGAGTCAAAGAAATAGGGCACCACAACAGGAAGAGATCTACTTGGAAATCAATTTTTAATGGTATAATAATTAGAAAACATTGTACATCTCATGAAGACTTTTGCAGCCACCAAACTTCTTACCTTGAGAATAGCAAATACCCCAGGGTAAATATCTGTTGTTCTTTTTTTAAGGTGTGGAGGTCACTGGCTGAAAGATGGGGGGGAGGGGGTAAGAGGAAGAAAATCAATGAGGTGAAATTGATTTCTCAGGGAAGTACACTTTCATATTTTTCCACTGCAAAAAAAAAAATAATAAATAAACTGTCTTTGTTCTGCATTTTATTGCTCGTTGACTCCCCTTTTCTCTTGTGTTTTGCCCTCTTCTTATTTCCACTTGATCTGGTAAAGCACAGCAAAGTAGAAGACCCTTTGTTACTCTTCCCTAGCTTTTGAAATCGGGATCTGTTTGCCTTGGCTCAGTAACGTTGCCTCTTCCAATTCTCTGTTTTGATTTTGGGAGTCCTTGAGAACATTGAGGTATAAGTTTTAAGAGGAAATGTCTTGAAACTTGTTACATTTCTTCTCTCATACCCAGGTTGGCCTTCAATCTGTTTACATGCATGTTGAGTATTGTGGTTCACACTGCAATGGGATTCCAGTTTCATGGACCACTGGCATGTGTGATACATTATATGAGCTGCTTTATGCAACCTCCTAAGTTTCATTTCCCTCAAACTACACCCATTTGCTTTTTTAAAACCCACAGACTCACAAAGCTTCTATTTCCCCTGCCCCCCCCCCACCCATTTTCTGAATCTACCACACATTCACTCGCAATTGAGCAATATGCATGCAGAGCT
>VUQK01002681.1:4238-23971 GCA_015106715.1 Bujurquina vittata
CAAAACAGAGAATACACAGAGTATAAACACACAGGCTGTAGTTACCCTTAATTTGTCTCCTGAAATGGGTGGAAACTGCGGCCGTTTGCTCGCCACGGGCTCCTCCGCGTCCATGCTCGCTCCATCTTGTTCACGTTTTCGCTTCTGAGACTTTTTCGACTTAACCTTTGTGAAAGAATCTGCGTCATCTTTGCTCCCCGCGGCTACTACAGTGTCTGGGGCTGGGTTTGTGTCGGTGTCCATCTCGAAAAAGCTTTTTTTTAAATCACACTTTGAGTAGAAACTTAAGCAGATCGTGAACAGTCACGCATGAGCATGCCCTCGTGGAACGAAAAGGACCCAAACAGCCACAACATTGGCGCCTGGAGATTAGAGTGGAACAAAATTATCGTGTTTAAATTACAAAAATGTCTCTCTTTGTTTGTAGAATTAAATACAATATAATTATATGTTTTAAAATACAGTTTTTAAACAAAAAATAAAAAATATTTACTTAATATATATACATTTCGTCAGG
This sequence comes from Bujurquina vittata, assembly GCA_015106715.1. Classification (NCBI taxonomy): domain Eukaryota; kingdom Metazoa; phylum Chordata; class Actinopteri; order Cichliformes; family Cichlidae; genus Bujurquina; species Bujurquina vittata. Next base: position 4,756 of record VUQK01002681.1, read on the forward strand.
CATGTTTTTAGGCAGCCGCACGCTCAGCTGTACTTCATTTGTTTTGGAAACGAGCGACAGTTTTCGCTTTAGCTTTTCAAGCGGATTTCAGTTGGTTCTCAGAAAAATGTCATCGCCATTGTCGAAGCCTCAGATTATTGCACATATTCAGAAGAGTCTGAACTACACGGTTTTTGACAGTAAATGGATTCCTTGCAGCGCGAAGTTTGTCTGCCTGGGAAACTTTCCCAGAGGAACCGGAGTTATTCAGATATATGATGTGCACCAAGGTGAAGCTCAGCTCATAAAAGAGGTAGATTAATTTTAACGCTAATGATAATAACAATAATACTACTACTAATAATAATATGTACAATGATGTGCCTGTGTGTTGAACTGTTTCCATGAAAACAGCCAGGTTGAAGACAGCCCATGATTTCAAAAAGTAAATACTGCAGCGCCACTGGGGACTAGTAAATGTATAGAGCATCCTATATGATCGAGAAAACTGCCGCCGCTGTATTTCAGGGAACTAATTTGCTGTTATAATTACGTACTTTGACATGTGGCAGGGAACAGATTACAGCTAAAGGAAAGCATACTTGACACAATGTGCACAAACATGATTCATTTCTCTTTAATAGTTTATTTTTTCAAATGTGGATCAGTTTGTTGTTCAAGCTCCAATTACGAGTGCTAATATGATCCAGTGCTGTTCATGCCCATCAGTTCATACACTATTTATTTGCCTCCTTTCCGATTTTTTTTTTTCATTAACAAAAATGCTGTTTTAAAATGAAGATTTCATTTATTATTTCATTTTCACCCGGGCCTGATTACTGCCAAGAAATCACTTAAATAGAACCTAAGAAAGTGAAGTTGGCTGATGAGAAACAAAGTCATTGACATCTGGAAAGGGTTACAAAGTTACAGAGCTATTTCTAAGGTTTTAGGGAGTGCAGTGAACCACAATCAGATAAGCAACAATAAGAGACTGGGCAAAAATGGAGTTCCAAGGGGGAAACCACTGCTAACCAAAAAGACAAAACATCTCGATGACCCCCAAGACTTTGGAGAAAATATTCTGTGGACTGACAAAATCAAACTTTTTGGAAGGATTGCATTGCGTTACAAATGGCATAGAACTAACACAGTATTTAATAATGGAATAATAATATTTAATGGAAACAGACCTGCTTGTTGAATTACAGTATCCCATTCCTAGAGCTAAACAAAACCTTGCTTCTGATCTATTTCAGGTAGAGAAGCCTAAACCGATCAAGTGTGGGACATTTGGGGCCACCTCTCTTCAGCAAAGACACATAGCAACTGGGGATTTTGATGGAAATCTCAACATATGGTACTGTATACACCATTTATCTGTGTTGTGCCTGAATTGGCATGAATCAAATTGTGAGAGCAAGCTTTAAGTTCAAGTTTTATCTAAAAACCACTTCCTGTGCTCACTATAGAGTTTATTTTCAAAGCTGTTTTAAACCCAAAGCCAGTTATAATTGGAATGGAATAATAATATTTAATGGAAAAAATATTTTTAAGATTAGCTTCTGACTGAATTGAATTCAGACTGTTTCTGTTTTTAAGATCTACTTTAAGCTTTTCTGTTGATATTTCTGTTGTTCACAGGAATCTAGAGACTCCTGGTGTGCCTGTATATGCTGTAAAAGCCCACAAAGAGATAGTGAATGGTATTGATGGTGTTGGTGGTCTGGGAATTGGTGATGGCGCGCCTGAGATAGTCACTGGAAGCAGAGATGGTAAGAGCATTAAAAATGAGATTTCAATTACCATTAAAACTTTTCAGTGCAATGAAGGAAAGTTCATGAAAATAAGACCAGATCCTACACGATTGTCTTTTAACAGGCACAGTCAAAGTGTGGGATCCCAGACAGAAGGATTCCCCTGTAGCTAACATGGAGCCTATGGAAGGAGAAACCAAGAGGGACTGCTGGACTGTTGCATTTGGTATGTGAGATATTCTTCAGAAGCAGAGTAGAGGTTGCTGGTGCTCCACCTACTTCCAAGGTGCAGAGAAAATAAAGTCTGAACACTTGTAATGGTATAAAAAAAATAAAAACAACACAACAGCTTGTGGCCTTCATCAGTCGTCACAGAGCCACGACATTGTCAGGCAAGCGTACAAGCACATGGGTGCCATATAAACTACAGAGCACCACTTTGAGTTGATGCAATGAAATTTCGACAAAATGCATTAGACTTTGAATTCAGCCCTCTGTAGGTAGATCATTTTCATTACCATAAAATAATGGGGCATCCTTTTGTTCCGATTACCTAGTCCATAATCAGTATAGATATCAGCATGATTTCTTCCTATTGAGAGCTGATGTGTTTCCAAGTGTTCCTTTAATTTTTTGACCAGTGTATTAGGAGCAGGGATCCTAGTCCAAGCCACTGCCTTGGTCAAGGGCACAATGACAGGAGAGAAAATCCATACTCCAAAGAGAAGGGCCGTGTCCTGGCTCAGACAAAGGACACTCCTGCTGTGAAGCAACACTGCTAATCTATGAGCCAAAATAAATAAAGCTGCCGTAATGCACTGCACATAACTGATAAGACATGGCAAACAAAACCGTTTTGTTTTTGTTTGTTTTTCATATATACTGTTTTAAGCACATCCTTATCTTTGCACGAGACGTGCATACAGACAGTACAGGGAGAAGAAAACACCACGAGTATGAACACCTATGAAAATCTATCCATAAAACTGTGTTTTACCTGTGTGTCTTTTTTCAGTTATCTTTCCCAGGCTTAAAATAGCCTCAACATTTACATTTCAGGCCATGCTTTCAATGATCAGGACCGCTGTGTTTGTGCTGGGTATGACAACGGGGACGTCAAACTCTTCGATCTGCGGAATATGTCTCTACGGTGGGAAACCAACATTAAAAATGGGGTGAGGTCAAAAGAAAAAGTGCCATGTCCAATTTTTGTGAAGTTATTGATGTTAAACATTTCAAACAAAGGCTTTTCTTGTTGCTTCTTAAGTTATGAAGGTAATGTGGGAATTCAAACTGGCAGCATGATTCAACCAGGACAATAAAAAAATAATCTCAATATTTAGAGCTGATGCTTTTTTTAAAAAGGTTGAACTGTTCTAGCATATAATATTTCCTTTCCACAAATGCCAGAATTTGAGTTGTAATGCAGACAAAAAAAGTGTAAAATGTGGAGACAGCTGAAAATGACTTCCCACCATCATTTATACAACACACATTATAAAAACACAAGGCAGTCTGAGGTGAATACTTCTTTCTCATTTCATATACAGTACAAAGCACTGCTCTGCTTCTATTACATGGCTGTGTCTTTCATTCACTACCCCTTTTAAATGGACCTGCCAAAGGTCATTATGTCCAATTCAACACATTCTGGTGTATGGAAAAATTGTTTGTGGTGGAGCTTTTCCATGTGGTAAATATCCAGGGAAGTAACTGCTTTTTTTCTTTTTTTCTTGATCAGGTATGCTGCGTGGAGTTTGACAGGAAAGACATCAACATGAACAAGCTGGTGGCCACTTCCCTGGAGGGAAAATTCCACGTCTTTGACATGAGGACCCAGCACCCTACCAAGGGCTTTGCCTCAGTTTCCGAAAAGGTAATTGACCCGGGTGGAGCTTTTCAGATGCATGTTTGGCTCCTATGTATGGGAAAAAATGTCAAAAGGTTATTAGCACTATTATTATTATTTTTACATTTGTGTGGTACAGAGGGAATAGGGGGCACATGACAATTTGACCGTTTCTACAGCTGGAAGTGTTTAGGGTCGTGTTTGTCTAACATTCTCTGTGGCTTTTTTTCACGGGCCAAAAAAATGAGACTAGGCATGCGAGGGGAGAGAAGCGTGGCTTTTTGTGGGAAAATGCTGGAAAAACACACTTAAACCAGGATTATTGCATGGCCAGCTTGCCAAGTGTTAGCTAGGCCCGGGAGATCCGGGGGCCTGGCTTTCTAAATATTTGTCCAGTTCTTCTGAGCAATCAACAGTTGGCACACCGGTGTCTGTAGCCATGAGTCACAAAGTTACACCAGGAATTTCAGACTAAAATAAAGATAGATTATATAAGGTGTCAGGTTTTCGATAGTTATTATAATCAAAATCTTATTCCTGTCACCTGTTTCTAAGCATCAAGAGCAACCTCTTTTAAAGTGGCTTCTGAAATGTTTGTTTTTAATTTCCTTTCCTTTGTCAGCATATTGGTGTGTTTCAGTGTAAAGTTCTTTTTTTGTGGAGATGCTCTGCATATGCAAAACAAAAATAGCACTTTAGTCCAATTCAGTTTGTCCAGCTGAACAAGTTTAGCATTTCGGACAGTGGGAGCAGGGGGGAGATGCCTTTTAACAGAGATCAGACCATTCCATCAATGACATAACTTGAATTTAAGGCAATGCCAAAGAAGAGCCAAAACAACATTCTCTAAAAGCATAAGCCATACTGTTTTTGTCTCATCCGTTTAAAGTGGTTGAAAGGTTTTCTTTACAGTCTTTTGATGTGTTTCAATATGAAGTAAAGACCGCTCTTCTCTATTTTAGGCTCATAAATCAACCGTCTGGCAGGTGAGACATTTGCCTCAGAACAGAGACATCTTTATGACCACGGGGGGAGCAGGCAACCTACATCTATGGAAATAGTAAGCAACCAGTCGAGTCAGTCAACACACACCGTGGTCTTTCCTCTTTAACTCTAAACTAACCATAATGTTTTGTGTCCTGATGTCATTTCCAGTGAGTATCCAGCTCAGAGAAGCAAGAAAGACTCCGATGGCGTTGACGTAGGTGTAGCTGGATCTGTCAACCTCTTGCAGAATGTCACTCTGTCTAGTCAGCCAATTGCCAGTCTGGACTGGAGCCCAGATAAGCAGGGCTTGTGTGTGTGTTCGGGTTTTGACCAGTCTGTGCGTGTACTTATTGTCACTAAACTTAACGTGGTCTAAAACTTGCACTATATAAAAGACTTTTTGTGATCTGTGCAGCCAGCCTAATATGGAAAGAAACACAACTGCAGAGATACACCAGCAGTGTGTAAATCAGACTTCCTGTCATGAACTGGTACTACTAGTAGGATTTGACCATTTTTTTCCCACTCTTTTAAATGAAAAAATGTGTAGTGTCTGGCTGAGCCCTGCAGGCAATATTATCCTTTACTGCAGAGAAACATCCCTATAACACAATTATACATTTCCTGTATTATCACGAAGTCTCTATGGGGATGAAGAAATAACTCTGGTTTGGAATTACTGTGGGCTCAAGATTTATTTTCTCTCATCAATTTCTGTTTTTGTAGGAGGAAACTACAAAAACACTGTTGCACTGTTAGTTAACATTGTTGTACTTTACTTTGTCTATTTTTAAAGTTGTGGCTTTTGACATGACGGTTTTTTTTTAAAGAGGTGCTTTTCTAAATTAAATCTGTGTTTGGAGAAAAATGTTTTCTCAGTGGCCTCAGTCCAATATGAACAGATTACTTAAGACACCAGTAGTAACTGTAGTCGAGATAAGTAGTTTTTTTTTATGCACGCACAAAGGCTCAACCCTAGTCACACCATCTGACACCACCCGTTTGATTTGCACGCTACCACATGTGTTTGTGTGGCCAGGCAGTTGTTTGATATCAGTCTTTGTATATGTATTACTATTTAGCATGCGATATGCCATCTATCTGTCTATCACACCAGCTGAATGTGATACATCTCTATAAATAATGTGACATGGCATGTCACATGGACCCGGCTGCATGATTTCAGTACAACACATTTGGTAAATATAGTCCAGCTGCCTATAAAGAAAATCATGGTAAACTGGTATTTTTCACCTCATAGGTATGAAAAAGGAATATGAAAGTTCACATTAACTGTAGCTGAAAGTCTTAATAAGCAACACTCCAGTATTTTTAGCACATGCTCTTCATGTTCATCCAAAATTATTAAAAAGTGGTTATTTAATTGGATGTTGAAAGGTTTTTGCAAATAACTTATTATGGTTCAGGTTTGGCTTTTCCAAGACTAATACTACCTTATTTACTATATTTATAAAAATAACAGTAAAGAGTAATCACTTAGGCCCATGACTTTGCCATAAGACTTTGCCATAAATAGAAGGCTGAGGCTCAGCTTCGGGTGGTCGGACTGCTCCTGGGACATCAGCGTGCGGACAATCTCTCCTGTGACGAAGGCATCTTCGAAGTTTTGCTCAGCCATAGGCTTCAGAGGGAATTTGCGGTGCACGTCCAAAGCAGCCTGAGGTTCGGATGGCTCCAGCAGCTGCACAAGCTCAGTGTAGGCATCGTGCATCTAAACAGTCAGCTCATTAATCATATCTGATCTGCACTGCATACAAACACCAGACAAATACCAAGTGCTTGTAAAAACCTTAAAAACCTTCCACAGGCGGTCCAAATATAGAAGATATGTGATGGGAACCATTTTTTTTTAAATGTTCTTAAATGATTACATGCTGCAGATGAGATGCATGAAAATGCATCCTCAAATCATCAGTGACATTTTATTGGTGCTAATTTCTTTTCCCACATATTTTGAATGCTCTGGTTCATACTGCACATTTTTTTTTCAGACAATTAAGATTTTGTTTTTCAGGCAAAGATTTGGGCACAAAGGATTTCGAGTGTTGAACTGAAGCCTTTAAAATATGACTCTATGCAGTGTCATTTTCTAGCTCAACAGAGGAACACATGACTTCCACGGAGGTGATGGGTGACAAAAATCCTTATTTTAATGCTACTGGAAGCTAATGTAAAGCATGTTGGGAAACTCTTAAAATCTAAATAATTAACTGACCCCTGGTGCCATGGTAATGACTTCTTGGTATAGCTGTTTTGCTTGGTCCTGTGTGTTTGGAGATCATGAGTAGGCACGAGCCAGACCCAGCCTTGCTGCGGTTCACTGGACTTTTTATCCCATATTTTACCCATTAAATGTTCTTGGAAAATCTGTGCAAAGTTAGTACACTATAACGGTGGTGCTAAACAGGTCATCTTATGATTACCACCTTTGTACATTTTATACATTCAGTTAAACAGCCTCATATTTGAACTTCTTGAACAGAAAGTGCATAAACCCACTTTGTTATCAAGATCCCTCTTTTTTAGTTTTTCCTGGTATAAAATTGGAGCTTTCAAAACCGTATTCACACCTCAACAAGAAAGGGTTTTCACTTGCCACGCTTAACGCCTCTGCAGTGCCTTACCCTCTGCTGTCCTTAAAGTATCAGGGCAACTGTCCTGTTTAGACTTGTTGAGAGGCAGCTGGGGTTTAGTGTTGTGAGAAAGTTTCACCCTATCTGGCTGGGCAGCTGCTCCAGAACTCCCCCTACAGGAGAGAAAATATAGTGCAGCAGCTCAAAAAAATCATTTGTTGTTTCATAAATAAGAAGCAAGGCAAAGCTATGGAGACTGAATCCACAGGAAATCGTCCATGTTTAAATAAATAATGATATCCAGGAAAGCCACATAAACCATGTATCTGCAAACTCATTACTCAGTGCCGCGGGCTGCAGGGGTTCGTTTGGAAGCTGGACAGCTTTCCCTCCCCTGATCGGGGCTGGACGTTGTGCTTTGGTTACAGCTACTGCTACACACCCTTGACTGGAACCCCCCCACCCCACCCCGCCCTGCTGAGCTCATCGTTTTGCCACTTTGGCATCATAAGCCTCCTTCACATCTGCTAACTGGGTGATGGACTGCTTGGCAGCTTCCAGCCACCACTTTTGTTCTGAGCAAACAGCAAACAGATAACGGTGACAAAAAGTTCAATTCCAAAATGCTCTCATCAATATTTAATGTGCTTCTTGAACATATTAAAAATGCATCAAAATTATTAGCCTACTAGAAGAAATAACAGCATGATATTTATTCAACATAATCACCAGTTCTAACGTTTAATAGGAAGTAATGATTCTGGCATGGAGCACAAGCACATGACATGGAATATGAAATTCATATGACCACCAGAGATGTCAATGAAGTATGTTTGCTAGAAAATATAAGTTCCCTGTCATTATGCTAACTTCTTTCATCCTCTCTCTTCCTGTGACTTGGAAATTGTTCCCCCTGGGTCACCATGGAGCACCTTCCAGTTCTGTGAATGTACCTCAAGGAGACGAGGAGCTGGGAGAAAGTGTGCTTTTGATGGATTCCTCGACAGAGGACACAGGTTTATGACACTGATCTTTCCATAAATTAAATGACTAAAATCAACACTGGTAATAACACCACTAAAAATCTGATAAATTAATCAAAATACATATGATAATAAGAGAAAAGGCCATAAGATTAGAAGTACTGCGGACATTCATATCAGTCAGTGATCCAGCTGTGCAGCATCATAAGTAGTTAATATAGCTTCAGACTGACGCTATGGAGGCAGGGATATTTCATCTGGCAGCGTTGGCTCTCGCATCTGCTTCCTCTCCTCTCTCTCACATCCTCGCTGGGAGGAAGAAAAGCAAGTGAAGGAAGTGAGGAGGCATGTTAGCATTAATGAAAAGACTCATGCTGTTGCCAGCAGCCTACAGTGGTGCCTTTCCTCCTACTCGTAAGGTGGAGGAAGCTGGTTCATCTGGGCAGGGTCAGGCCTACAATTCTTTATTTTCTGTTGATTTCTACACATTATGCATGAACCAGCTTCCTTCAAGTGGGAATTGGTGGACCGCTGCAAGCTGCTGGGAAAACCATCGTTTCTGGAAAGCACATTTCAGTAAATGTGCAGAGACTCACTGGTCAGCTGTTCTGGTGGCTGTCCAATCAGAGTCCTGAGTTCCCGTTCAATGTAGGCCTGGAGACTGAGACAGGCATCACTTATGGCTTCCTTTGACTTTTCTGAATATGGGTTATTGTCGTACTGAGCCAGCTGTGCCAGACCCAGGCGACACAGGGCGTGGCTGTGACGTGGTGTGGTGACTACAGCGAGATGGCATATCTATATCGAACGGCAGTAAAGAGGCAGGAAGAGAAAAATAGCCTGAATCATGTCACAACAAGCACTTATGGAAATTAACGTATTAAGCAAAAGCTGAACACTCATACCCTTTCCTGCGTGTCCAGCAGCTCTTGGCAGGGAGCAGTGTATGAGAGCTGTGAGGGCCTGGCATCTTTTTGCCACCAGAGAGTGCGTCTCAATGCCAGCCTGAGCCTGGCGTTCACCCTGCTGGATGAGCCTCTGCAGCAGGGCAAAATGAGCATCCAGCAGCACCCACTCCAGCTGCCTGCTCACCTCACCACACCGTACACACTGACTCACACTCTGGGCACTCAGCACTGCCACACTGAAGCAGTTCAGCACAGAGACAAGAAGACTGTTTTTATGTAGTGGTTAGAACAGCTAAACTGACTTATACTTTTAAATAAGAGCTTTCTTTGGATCACACATTCACTGCTGAGATGAGTGAATGAATGAGAGCTGAGATGCATTGCAAACACTGAATAATAAAAGCAGCAGAAAAAAAAGTCAAAGTTTTGCATACATAAGGTAAACCTGTTCAGCATTCACGGCCTTTTGCGGATAATGTGTTTCTTTGCTGCAGCTGCCCCTGAGTGAGAAGGCCTCGTAGGAACTGCGTTTTGGGGCTAGACAGATCTGATGGATCTTGCTCCTCCCAGCTGTAAACAAAATCATAAAATGTGTGGCAGCACAAACACAAAACAGCCATTATGACCCTAGTAACCTTAGAAGCACACAAAAGGCAGGGCAGGAACGCCTAACTAACTAGAAGGATACTTCAAGGCACACATTCAAAGAAATGTTTTTGGATTCAGACCAAAATGTAATTAATCCTTCTTTGGTTCATACTCCACCTCTCCACCGTTGTTCAGTCATAGATATCGTGTGTAAGTAGAAAACCTGAAGCCAAATTCAGACTGAACTGTGGCTCACACAACATCTAGTATGTCAGTGTGCGTCTGTAGACTGCAGCAGTCTCTTTCACCAGCCTGTTCTTCTTTCTGTAGGCTTAAAAAGAACAGGCCAGTATATTACTGTTGTTGCCGTGGCCTCACACTCTCCCTCTCTCACTGAATATATCCACCTCCACCACACACACACACACACACACACACCTCTTGCTGCAGCACTGGCTGATAAAGTGCTCCAGTGCCTGCTGTAAGAACAGAGCAGCCTCCTTCTCTGCATCCTCGGAGGCTTTCTGCTGCAGAGGCAGCCCTGCAAAGAATCTGAAAAAAATTAAGGCAACACTTGAGACATGTTGAAGAGCTCTGATAAAGCTTTAGGATGTTTTGAATCTAGACCCAAATTATCCTGTTTAACAGTCTTTAATACTCTTTTTTTTTTTTACTTAATGCTACCTTTATTAAATATATATATATATCATAGAGGCCTTATAAGCGAGTGAGAATATAAGAAGGAGGATAAGGTTGTTTCTTTAAAAAAAATCTGCTCCTACACAGACGCAGAAAAAGATATGCATATTTTAACCTCTCTGTTCTAAACAGAGAGGTCAAAGGTCATTAGCCAAGCAACAGTTTTTTAAAAGGTTGCTTTTAAGTTTTTAACAGCAGATGAAAGAGTCGATTGTATACTTTTTCACTGGGTCCCCGTGAGTTTCAGAATTGATTTTTGAGCTGATCAATAATCTATCATCTATGTCATAGTGATATCACAGTGTGAGATCCTCACAGCCTCCTAGCTCTATGATATTTAATGACGTCTATTGTTATTATTACAGATGCTGATACAGTATACACCAATCAAGCATAACAATGACCACTAACTGGTGAAGTGAACACTGAAACACTGATTATCTCTTCATCATGGCACCTGTTAGTGGGTGGGATATATTAGGGAGCAAGTGAAAGTAATGGGACTTCTAGCTGCCCCGTTCACTGCTGAAAGCATCAACAATGGGCATGTAAGCATCAGAGACCACAGAACAATGGAAGTTGTTCTGTGGATGACTGGGTCCATGTCTGTCGTTTACCTGGGGAACACCAGGATGCACTATGAGAAGAAGGCAAGCTGCAAGGCAGTGTGATGCTCTGGGTAATGTTCTGCTGGGAAACCTTGGGTCTTGGCATCCATGTGAACGTTACTTTGACACATACCACCTACCTAAGCATTGTTGCAGAGCATGTACACCCTTTCATGGAAATGGTATTCCCTGATGGCCGTGGCCTCTTTCAGCAGGGCAATGCGCCCTGCCACAAAACAAAAATCGTTCAGGAATGGTTTGAGGAGAACAGCAACAAGTCTGAGGTGTTGACTTGGCTTCCAAATTCTCAACAGGTCTGATCCACAGAGGTCCCACCTCGCAAACTACAGGACTTAAGGGATCTGTTGCTAACAGCTTGGTGCAGATACCACAGCACACCTTCAGGGGTCTAGTGGAGTCCATGCCTCAACAGGTCAGGGGTGTTTTGACAGCATAAGGGGGATCAACACAATATTAGGCAGGTGGTTATAATGTTATGCTACATACAATGCTGTGAGCTGATCTGAGTGCAGGGTGTAGAGGGCATAGTGGCAGTCCACTCTGAAAGGGCAGCCGGGCGTCCCTTTGCCTCCCGTGGAGTAGCAGCAGCCTTCCTGCATGGAGGCTGTACTCCCAGCTGTCCGGGCACAGAGACCAGGCGTCCAAGCACCTCAGAGGGGCTCGTTGGACGTAGCTCTCTTCATCCTGCATGGCTGCACTGATCTTCAGCAACAACAAGTCCAAGTTTATTGATGATTAGAAATTAATAGGTTCTTTGACTAAAACAAAACCTTTACAAAACAATAACTATATCTGTCATGTTAATGTCATCTATCCACAACTGTGACAGTTTCTTGTGTTTCCTTAAGACACAGATGTTGATTTCTATAACTAGCAATGAAAAATATTAAGGTCCTCAGCTGCATGAAACTCAACTCTATGAAGACTTTGGAAATGTTATCTGTAATATTCTGAGATGATGAACTGAATAAGGTTTAGAAAAAGGTTAGGGTGGCTGTACATTTAACAGATCAGCCATAAGTCAAACAGCAGTTCTTTTGACGTTAAAGATAGGCAGAGGAATAGGGAGCCAGCCGAGGCTCTCTGTTCTGGCCCCTTAATAATCTTTTTCACCACTATCAGATAAAACTGTTTCCTTAAGCAATAGGTGCAGAGGTACTGACAGCATGTAACACGGTTACCTTGCCAGTTTTCTTAGAGAGCCAGATGCAGAGAGTCTGAACATAGTCTGCTTTGTTGGACTGTCCCTGCTCTTTGAGCAGATGATACTCTTTATCCAAAGCCTGCAGCTGGTTCTCTACTGTGGGCGTTCCAAGGAAGCCGTGCAGTTTACACACAGCCAGGATGTCATCATGGTGTGCTGCTGATTTGGCATCACTTCATTTCTCTCTCTCTCTGTCAGCCTTGGAGTTGAAACATGAGGGGTTGAATAGCTTTCAACTCAAAAATCAATGAGACATTTGCTCTATACTGGCAAAAAAGTTTTCGCCTTTCTCAACTTTTTTATATCTCTAGACGTCCATTTGCTTATGAATAACTAATTAAAAGTTGTACTGTGACAGAAACACTGTCAGTGTAGACATCTAAATTATATTTGAACATACATTTGTCATTTAAAATTACCAAGTTATTTACCATGTAAATTTAATTTCCTCCAGCACTAGCATGACCCAGCTGGAAGTGAAGCATCTCTGGAGTTGAGTCTGATGCATAGCTGATGCATAGTGGACAGCGGCCTGCTCCGGGCTATGCAGAGGAGACTGGCTGCCTTCATGCTGCAACAGGTCCCCTGTGGAAATGTGAAAAACAAAACACTGCCATAAGTGCTACACATCAGTCAAAGTGGCCAGAGGATTTGCATTTATATGAGAGAATTAGCATCTATATGGAGCTGGTAAACAACATTTTTCATCGACCTTATTCCACTGCTCCAGGATATAAACAATTACATTTAAGAGTTTTTAAGACCTTTTAAAAGCCACTTCAAATCAAATTTAAGTCTAAGCTTCCAATAGAGAAATGCATCACCAGTGAGTTTGTAACAATCATTTTAAATTACTATTAAATTAAGTATTACTTAACTACTTAACTATTAATTTTGAGTTTAAGAACACTGTCTAAATGTGTTTATTAATGTAAAAAGAAAAAATAGTATTGTTGTCCTTAACAAGACCCCAAGAGTCCAAAGTCTGAAACAACTTTGATGCGTTTGCTTTGTAAGTATTTAATCACCAGCTCTAACCACCAACGATAGTTTTCATTTTCAAATCATTTGCTGTTAGAGATGCATTTTTCCATTTCTGTATTCTAATGAGCCGACAGGCTAACAATACCTTCTTTTTTGTATTTTTAATATGCTTTCTTACACACAAGCTATAAGCATTAAGATGCCTTCTGTATCTTATCAGGCTGTTGCAACCACTACCAAATTCTACACGTATGAAAACAGCTTGAAAATTTTGAAAAACTAATTTAAGGACCAGTACAGTACAGACCAGTCTGCTATGAACATTGGCTATAGTTTTTAATTTTCATTAAACAATTAAGCCATTAATAGGCAGCTGACTTCAATTCAACAGTTTTTGTAATTCTTTGGAATGCTGGTGGCATCCTCAAACACTGTCGGCTACCAACAACAGTGTAAGCTTGGAGGGAATGTTTTGTTCCAGAAATCAAGAGCTGGAAAGCCAGAACTGAACATCTGTCATGTAATTTCAGTAGTAAGTAATTTAAGAGTTTATTCTATAAACTTTATAATCTCATTACTGTGATTTGGGTTTGGATTTGGTGTTGTGAGCTCTTTGAAGTTGAACTCATTTTCAACGACTTTTTTAAAAACTGTGTTCAAGCAGGAATACTTCACAGCACACTGCATAATGAAAACTAAAAAAACTCGCATGTAGCTGCCTTCTCTTTTACTTACCAAGGACTGGATGCGCCTTTTGCATGAAATATTCAGGGAGAGTAACTTCCCTTGGCAAGAGTGCCCTTTATCTGTCAAACTGCACTGATGTCAAGCTTTTAAATTGTAATATTCCCTGGAAAATTACATAATCCACCAATTAGACCCATTCAGCAGTTACTGCTAACAGTTGCTGTTTTATAACTAATATATACTAAGTCCTTTCATCCAATGGGACTTTTGAGCCTACCATAAGCATTTACCTACTGTTAATGTGAAGTAAAATATCTCTTTTTCTGCTAATCAGTTCAGTTGCAGTGGCTCTGATTCTCATTCTCAGTTGCTGGTCTCAATTAGCAAGGCAAAAGTAGCTGAGAAAACATGACCACAAACTTCAGTGTGAGTGTCTGGCACATCAAATAGAAGACAGACGCTTCAGAGACAGTTGCTTACCAGCCTGTTTTCATGCATTCAAGTTGAGCTGTGATGTCGAGGTAAGGAAAGCAAACAGTCCCTTGATCAAGAGTATTTTAAAATAATCAGTAAATAGCCTCTTTAAGGGAAACTATAATACATGTTACATTTTCTTTACACTCTGTCTGACCCACATTTTGTTTTGGATCACCACGTTACAACGCAGCATAAGCATTCATGAAGTGTTATAATGTAGGAGTGAAAGTATTAGTTGGTGGTGTAATTACGTTGTACCACTGTTTCAGTGTTGTATTTGTTGTCAATAGACTTTGATAGATGACTAGTGTTTAAACCAATAGTGGCTCTACACTATTGCTTTGTAAAGTGCTGCATGTCTGGCTTTAGCAGCTGTTGCTTGTAGAGTTTAAGGTGCTCCTGGGCCACAGCACACAGCTTGTCCACACTGTCTTCTTCTGCTGTTATGTGTAGTCTTTTCTCCCAGTTATGCAGCTGTAGTAGAAAACCGGGCAAGTTTAAACACATAGAAGAAGTGTTATACACGTGAGGAAGATAAATTACTTTAAGACTTACTGCTACCTATATATAATATAATCAGAGAAAGGATTATAAAAAACCCCACACATCCAGCATACGGACACACAGTCAAATTTACAGTCTTACATCCAGTTCAACATATACATTTCCATCTATGCATTAGCTATAAATTATGGCCAAAAATATTGGGAGTTTGCAGTTCATTGCCTCGTAGATGTGTTTGGTCTCCATTGCCCGACATTTGCCTGATTAAAAGGGATTCTTATACCAATCTGTCTCTGTTGCATCCTGAAAGAAATAAAAAAAAAAACAGCAAACAAAAAAAAGGTTTTTCTACATTTCTGCATTTACCTGGACTGACAAGGTAACTAAGTGATATACAGAAGTGGATTCATCATTCTAGTAATGGTATAATAACATTTATACACTATCTTATCAACTCATTCAGCACAGAAGTAAAACACTGCTTCTACTGTGGAAGTCATACTGGCAGTTAGTCACAGTAAATGGAGCACTGCCTTGTAAATAAAGGATGAGCAGAGTCAGGGTCGATATCAGTGATTCTGGCATTGTAGGTTACTACTCCATCTTTAACACTGACCTTTGCATCCAGGTCCCCTGTAGGTTTATGTAGACAGACCAGAACGCGTGACCCAAGCTCAGACAGTTTCATTACCCTGTCACACCCTTTGTGTAAAAAGACACATACACACATCAAATGTAAAATATTAAAGTGGACAGGGATGGATTGACCTATCAGTTTATCTAACAAATCTGTAGAATTAGCCCCATGCAACCTCAGGCAGATATCCAAACTAACATCTAGTTGACTCAATGAAAGCATCCTCCTGCTCGCTCAACATTTTGCCTGCATCTTTGTTCAAAAATGTCTTTCAGTCTATTGATCCCTGTGTGCCTAATGCAATCAACACCTCACTGGTATCTGGTCAACTCCCTGCTTATTTTAAGAATGCTGTCATCCACCCAAAAGCCCCAAGCTTGACCCTTCTCCTCTTAGCAGTTATAGTCCAATCTCCAAATTACTGTTTATTGCTGAACAGCTTGTGGCACCATTGTTAATCATTTTCAATCTGGCTTTTGCAGAGTTCATTCTACCAAAACAGCTCAGACTGATGTGGGAGATTTCTGTTTTGCTGATGCTGGACTCAACCTCTGTCTTTGACACTATTGACCATCAAATTATGCTTGATAGGCTGAGTTTCTGGCCGGGTCAGGGTCTGCTGTGCAATGGTTCTCGTCTGTCTGCCTCCTGCAGTATGCCACACGGTTCTGTTTTGGAGCCTTTATTGTCTCTTTTATGTATGCTCCTTCTTCAGCACATTTTCATCACCTTTAAGGACATTTCCTATCACTCCTATGCAGATGACAATCCGTTATATGTTTTTTAAGCCTCAAAATGCTTCTCAGCTATAGATTTTTCTGTGATGCTTAGATTCTGTGAAAAGCTGGATGGCCCCCAATTTTCTCCAGCTTAATAAAGAGAAAACAGAAGTTCCCTCATTAGAGCAAGATGATTGTTGTCTACAGTGCCATCATGTTACAGGATGGTACAAGTTGTGTAATTACCAATGCTAAGAGGTAAAACACCTGTTTAACACTGTAGTAACATGTTTAACACTACTCTTCATTAGATATACCACTCATTAACAAAAAATAAAAAAACAATGCGTTATCATGTGGCTAATGGTGAGTTTCAAAGCTCTAGTTACTCTAGGAGAGCTGTGCAGGGCCATAGAAGATCCTTAACCCATCAGCAGGACCAGTATCTGCTCATTTGTGCAAAGAGGAACAGGATGGGCACTCCCAGAGCTACAAAATGACCTCTAGCAGGTGTGATGTGAATGTCTCTGACCAAACAATCAGAAAGAGACTGCTTGAGGGTGGCCTGAGGGCCTGACGTCCTCTAATGGGCCTTATGCTCACTGCCAGGCACTGTGGAGCCAGGCTGGCATTTGCCATAGAATACCAGAATTGGCAGGTCCACCACTGGCACCCTGTGCGTTTCACGGACGAGAGCAGATTCACCCTGAGCACATGTGACAGATGTGAAAGGGTCTGGAGAACCCGTGGAGAACATTGTGCTGCCTTTAACATTGTTCAGAATGACCAGTGTGGTGGTGACCTCTAGAGAATAGGCAATGGCATCCTGACATGATGAAATCCTGAGGTGAGAGTATGCATCCTGGAGGATGAAGAAACTGATACCACTGACTGGCCCCTACGCTTACCTGACCTAAATCCAAGAGAAAATCTTTGGAACATAATCCATTCAACCGAAACACAATGTCCGAACATGCACCTCAGATTGTCCATCCATCATCTCATTAGGACCAGTGTGGCCGGGCATGCGCACAAGCACGTGGGGGCCATGCAAACTACTGAGTACCCTTTTTGAGTTGCTGCAATGAAATGGACTAGACCGCCACATCATTTTTTCACTTTGATTTTTAGGGTGTTTTTGAATTCAGTCTTCCCTCAAACATTCCATATGGCACCCTTTCATTCCTAACACATTACACAGTATAGATATCCAGCATGTTTTTTTTTTTATCGAGATCTGATGTATTTGTGTGTTCCTTTAATTTTTTTGAGCAGTGTATGAAGTTTGTGCACAATTAATTTCTCATCATACTTGTGAAATACTGCCATCTGGTGAACAGATTGAAATCTTCATCATCGTGTCAGCTGCAAGCTGCTCACCCATTTACTGCAACTTTAACGCTTCTGTCAGGCACTTCAGGAAGCAGTGTGACTGAATTACAATAAAAGGGAACGATACCTGGAAAAAAAAATATTGCAAACCTTTCACTTCTTTGCATTTAGAATATTTACACACATTTATACTTCTCCTGCTTTTGTGTGTCTATTGAACTAGAAATCAATGACGCAATAAATTATAGATCAATTTCATATACAAGTTATTGTTTAGCACAGATAGGACATACTCACTATTGTATTCAAAAACTTTGGTACAAAATGAAGTGAAATATTTCCTTCCAATGCCAGATTACTGAGCTCTGCAATCTTTGCTGACAGTTTGATGATTTCCACACTGTATTTCTTTATGGTTCCATCATCAGCTACCACTTTGATTTCTACTCTGTTAAACCCATCTTTCAGTTTAATGGTGCTAGACCCTTCACCCAAGAGCTGAAATAGGAGTCACAAGGTTAAATGAAATGCTTAAGAGACTTTCATGGAAAAACGAGAAGCCAGAAAGCTTACAGGGCGATACTGTATGAAGCCCCGCAGTCGCTTGTCACTACATCCAGAGTCACTTCATTGACACTGCTCTCCACTTTCACTTTGTAGTCTGTGACTTCTGGCGTGAAGGTTGGATGGATCTTCCCAGCAGAAACAGAGAGCTTCTCCAAATCACAGTTGTCCATGGCGGCTCAGGACTTTCCTTTAAAGCATGCTTGTGTTGAGCGACAACAGTCCCAAAACAAGGCACCTAACCTGCTGTCTCACATCCCAGCAGATTTATTTACCACACTGATGCCCTACGTTACTACAGTAACATGAGCACTTCTGTTATCTTCAGATATTAAGTTACTATTACATATGCATATTTAAAATACATTTTGCCATTTAGTGATGATGAAAACAACTGGCACAAAAACTTAGTTCTTACTTTAGACTACGGCTAAAAAAGTGTCCAAAGGAGATTATACATCAACATTTGTGGGTGGCAGTGGCGCAGTGGGTATGTGCTCACTTTGCAACCAGAGGGTCGCTGGTTCTAGTACCCATCTGAGTGCATGCTGTCATTGTGTCCCTGGTTAACTCACATTGCAAGTGTGGTTGGTGGTTGGTGTTTGGTGGTGGTCAGAGGGGCCGTAGGCGTGAATTGGCAGTCACGCTTCTATCAGACTTCCCCAGGACAGTATGATTGAGGTGTGAATGAATAGTGCGGAATTGCAAAGCGTCTTTGGGTATCTTGAAAAGTGCTATATAAGTCTAAAGCATTAATATTATATTGAAAGGAAATTTTCAATTTAGAGGAAACACAATGTTAGACAAAAGCAGCTGGTGTCATTAAAAAAATAAAGCTGTTCTATGATAAGTAAAAAGGTGTCTCTCTCACACTCCTCCAAACGGCAGACGGCAGTAGAGGAGCGAAGAAGAAGATGACGACTGCGCCTTTGTTTAACGTCATTTCCTGTCGGGTAAAGCGTGTTGTCTGCTGAAAGGTTAGATATGTGTGGGTTTTTTTTTGTTTTTTTAAATGTTGTCAGATTAAATTTACAGTGAACTTGTGTTCCTATTAAATCAACCAATTAATAATTAACTTACACCAATCAGTCACTTTTCTCTGTTTATCTAAACGTTTTTAGGTTTCCTGTTAGCA
>VUQK01002682.1:0-11713 GCA_015106715.1 Bujurquina vittata
TTTTT
Source organism: Bujurquina vittata (assembly GCA_015106715.1). Taxonomy (NCBI): domain Eukaryota; kingdom Metazoa; phylum Chordata; class Actinopteri; order Cichliformes; family Cichlidae; genus Bujurquina; species Bujurquina vittata. Next base: position 6 of record VUQK01002682.1, read on the forward strand.
TTTTTGGTTGTTTGCAATTTTATTTTTTGAGTTTTAAGTTTTTTGTGTTTTTTTTTTTTTTTTTTTTTTGGTTTTTTAAAACTAGTCTATTCTTGTGTTGGAGGCCTGGGGGGGTCTTTCCCCTTCTATCCTCATCATCTCCTCTGCTTTGCCCCTTATCCCATACTTCTGCAGCCTAGTCAATTAAATTAGATGAGCGCGAGTCATCAGGCACTGTTTAAAGCCATCAAAGGGAGCTCTGTGTCCCACTGGGTGCCCACTGGCTGTGAGCTGAGAACAGTAACCCTAGTGTGTAACTGAAACCCTCGAGACAGGCCACCCCCAACTTCCCAAGTCACCCGCTAGCAGCCGTGGTGACATCATCACCTCATCCCTTGACCCTTGACCTGTCAGAATGTTTGACCCCATGCTTGGTCCTGTGACAGTAGGCCCACTGTGTCGGGGCGACATGGTAGGAGGGCTAGCAGGGGTCATAGTGTCACTGATGGGCACCGGCCACTGCTCTCCCACCCAGGATGTGCAGGTAGAGGGGGAGGGTGGGCTAGTGTTTGAAATGTTTGTAAATAAATGTGTGGTTTACCAAAGGAGTCTTAAAAAACATGACACTTAAAAACTGCTACATATGCTTTCATTTAATTTTCTATTATAAAGGCAGCATACACACAACGACACAGTACTCCCCTTGGTTTTTAAGCAGGTCAGATCCAAAGCTGTGACCGTCCTCGTTTCAATAGATTGGAGCCAATATGGAGACAGTGTCTGTCTAGACGGAATGTAATTGTTGAACCATGTTGTTGATCACGGTAGATATAAACGTTTGTTTTGTTTGTGTGTGTGTGTAGGTGTGTGTGTGTGTGTGTGGACGTGGATGCATGCACGCATCCGTGCGAATGTCTAACCGAAGCACACATTCACAAGAGTCTTCTCGCCGCCTCTTTGTCTCAATTAAATTTTCCATTCAGTAAGCTTTATCGGCATGAAATATAATACAGGATGCATTGCCATAGCTTGGGTTGTCAATAAGAATGAAAGCAGCATGTAATATTAGTAATTCAGATTTCAGGTTTAACAGGTATCAGTATTCCTCAAAATAAAACTGGAATAAATCTTTTTCTTTGTCATTTGCGATTGTCAGATCCAGAGTGTGGAGATGTCCCCCTGCTAACTCCAGGAAGTAAAGAGATGATGTCCCAGGCTCTGAAGGCCACCTTTAGTGGCTTTACAAAGGAACAGCAGCGACTTGGCATTCCCAAAGGTAAGACACTTGCTTTTACTCTTCCTAGTCCCTGTTAACATTTTCATTTTAAAAATCAAATCGCAGCACGGGCACCTCGGATATCAGGCACGCGCATCTGTGATGCTTTCACATTACAACCTTCTTCAGAGGATTCAGAGAAAGCAGCTCTTAGAAAGACTGACTAAAAAGGAAACGCCCAGTGATTCCAGAAAAGGCGTTGCATTATATATTTATTTCAGTCCGGGCAGACTGACTGACTGCAGCTTCCAAAGGATCCTGACACAGTAACAAGACAGCAAAGACTTGGAGCAGGATTTTAAGCCTCCTCATATAGTTCTGCGATCTGCAAATGATGATTTTTGTCTTTTCATTGCCACGGCGGTTTACAATCACTTCTTCCCACTTTGTTGTTGATTATTGAGTCAAAGTTGGCTACAGGTTAGAGTGCTGAAATATGAAAAATCAACATTTAAGCTTTCCTGTCACATCGTTCTCAAGATGACCTAAATATTTGAATAAATGTGTCCATATAGTGTAACCATATCAGCATGTAGCAAAAACACTCACCATTTGCAATCCTGTGCAGATCCTCGACTGTGGACAGAAAAGAATGTGGCTGAGTGGCTAGCGTGGACGGTGAATGAATTCAGTCTGAAGAATGTCGATTTTGAGAAATTTGGCATCAACGGAGCCAGTCTGTGTGCGATGGGGAAGGAGCGCTTCTTGGACTTAGCGCCGGACTTTGTGGGCGACATCCTTTGGGAACATTTAGAAATGCTTCAGAAAGGTAAGGCCGTAAAAAATTAGAAACCAAGATGTTCATTTTTTGATGAAAAGATGGTTTAAAAGTCTCAGTTATGTGACACGAGTTTAAAAAAAAAAGCAAGCTCTCACCCCACCAGCTGACATCACCACTTACTCCAATTTAAGACTCTGCTGGTATTTGCTTTTGTAACGGGAGCCAAACAGGAAGACACAATTTAGCTCGGGGGTCATTAATTTTTGATAATGCAGGATGCAGTTACATGATACATGAAATCAATGATGAGGTCACTGATTCTCATTCTCCATCTATTTTTCATGAAGAGGATACAAAGCATTACCCCATGAATGGACTGAACTCTAACTTCCAGGAATCCCGCTATACCTCAGACTATTTTGTCAGTAAGTACTCATCACAGTCACAAATCCCATAAGAAAATGCGTCAAATCTCAAAGGGAATATAAATCAGGGAAGTGGATGAGGCGGTCCAGTGACGTAAATGACAGGGAAAAAAAAATCATGCCACATCAGTGTGCAAGTTCAGTGTAACAAAAGTCATCCTTTTGTTCCCATATTTTTTCCCCCTTGGATTTATTGTCTGTATATTCATCCTCAGTACATCTTTGCAGCTGTAGCTGAATGGTGACCATGCATTCATGGAAACAATATGGTATCACTGTAAATTTTTGCAGAGGTTAGGGCACAATCAATATTCCTGCTGAAAAATCTACAAGATTGCTCTCATGTGCTCAAGCCTGTATTTTGTTTTGGGCTATTCACACACTGAGAATCTCAGCAGCGGTTCAGCACAAGAGGAATAATGACTCCACTCCTTTAAGATTGATCTTCCTCCCCTGTGTTACCCTTGCCTGCTTTCCTTCTCTGCTTTCCATCTACACTCATTTCCCTTTGTATCTCCAGGCTATGGTGTTGAGCACGCTCAGTGTGTCCCTCCTTCTGAATACTCAGAGCCCGGCTTCATCACAGAGTCCTACCAGACGCTTCATCCCATCAGCTCAGAAGAACTGCTGACGCTCAAATATGACAGTGAATACTCTGCCGGTGTCATCCTACGGGACACCGCCCTCAACTCCATGCCGGGAGACTACTTTTCTGTCAAGCAGGAGGTGGTGTCACATGACAACATGTGTGTGGGACGCCTCAGCAGCAGAGGTGAGGGATCATACAGTACATAAGTATACGGCTGAGATTTAATAATATATTAAGAATTTAAGATCAGCCTTGCAGTGAAAATGCGGTGCATTTTATAGTACGCTCAAAGGTTTGCTTGGATTACCTGCTTGAAAAATGCATCCACATGCATTTGCATGTGTTTGTCTTGCATGTAGAACTTGAAGGTTTCTGTGGGTGTCTGCCTGCGTGTGATTGTGCTGAAGCTACCAGAATCTTGTCATGCCACATCAGTGTGCAAGTATTAGAAGAGAAGAAAAGCAGGCCCTCTGGTTGGCTTGTGGTTCAAGCAAACCCGACTCGTACACTTTAGACTGAGTTGGGGAAAAAAAGAAAACTCTATTGTTTTTGTCAGAGTGATACACGAACCAAAGCCACAATGTGTTCTGTTCTTGCCGCATGTCCCTTATGTAAAACAGTTCAAGTGGTGTAACCTTCAAAAAAAAAAAGAAAACATTTTTTTTTTCTCTTTCTTGTTTTTCTTGCCCTCTTTTCTTTGACTCAACCTTAGAGTTCTGGGTAAGGAGATAGAGGTGTCATCCTCAGCTAGCAAGCGTGGGGTTTTCTCATGAAACTGTTTGCTTTTCTGAATGCGCAAGCTTGTTTTCTCTCCCAGCAAAAGTTTACAGAGGAATTAGCTGTATGATTTACATTTTTAGCCATAAAGCTAGGGGTTTCTTCTCACTAATCCCCAGCTGTATAAATTAATAGCAAGTGCCATGTAAACCAAGCCTCTATCCAGCGCTTTAAGCATTTGCCTGCAAGGCTTGAGATCAGATCCCCATGCATCACACTACGTTTTTTTTTTTTTTGTTTTTTTTTTGCGCATTGAACTGTGCTCTCCCAACGTGGGAAAGTATTTTGTAGCACAATTGAGATCCACATGTGGCTTCAATTTTACCAGCTGAAGATTTCGGCATCAATAGAGGCACAGCATTATCTGTCATTTGTTAATGACTTACCATTGAATGACTCTTCTTATCGTCCCCAAGGCCAAAAATAGCGGGACAATTTGTGTGAATGTCTTCCATTTAAAATCAAACCCAAATGCTGGTTGTAAAAGTGAAATGAGGTGTGAAATGGAGAGACGTGGCACTGTACAGCACATGAAGCTATAGCCTAGCGAGAAGCAGCATAATCTACTTCTAAGGTGTTGCTAATGCCCCTTTCATCCAAATTCTACCAGGTTTGTGCAATTTGTCATAAATCAAGAAGCGTGCTCGTTTCTTTTCTGTCGGCGCACCTTTGGCCCTAACTGAAAGCCCAGAGTCACTCTGCACCGGGTTGCGGTAGACTTAGTTCATCTTGCGATGACTAAAAAAGAAGAGATTGTGCGACTGTGAAAAATTGAATGGTGTTATAAATCTTGGTGAGGGATTGTTCATTTGCAGTGTCAGTATTGACGTTAATCATCTTGAGATTTTTGCCTTAATCAAACAGGCCTACATGCTAAAGTTTAAATATTCTATAGCTTGTCCCCCCCTCCAAAGGAAAAATATAGAAATCTGTCCTAATACAAAGTTATGCCCTTTATAACAAAGCCTTTTTTCCCCATTTCCTTTCGCCCTTCCCTTCCAGGTAAGCTTGGGGGTCAGGACTCCTTCGAGAGCATTGAGAGCTACGAGAGCTGCGACCGATTGACCCAGTCGTGGAGCAGCCAGTCTTCATTTAGCAGCCTGCAGCGGGTACCGTCCTATGACAGCTTTGACTCAGAAGACTACCCCACTGCCTTGCATGGCCACAAGCCCAAGGGCACCTTTAAAGACTATGTGAGGGAACGCTCAGACCTCAGCAAGGATAAACCTGTCATTCCAGCAGCAGCACTGGCAGGATACACGGGTAAGATGTCTAGAGATCATACTTTATGCATTATAAAGCCCAGACATTACATTTAAAGAGTGATGCTGGTCTTTACGTTTTTTCCTGATATTAAATGCATGCCAACAGTCTACTTTTATGGAAAGTCACACCAATTGTTGATTTTCTGGTTCTATCATTTTTATTTGATTTTTTTCAGGACTAAAATGCATTGTGTAATGTGCTGCAACACACTTGTTGATGCTCTGCAAAAGTCCCAGATCTCAGGTTGCCAGAATGCAACATTTTTAGACCAAAGAAGGAAACTAAAAAACGAGAAAAACCTTTAACGCAGGCAACCTAAGTTATGCACATCACAGGAAATAAAACAGATTTTACTTCTGCCTCCTTTTACTTCACTTCTTTTTCTCTCGCTTTTTTTTCTTCTGTCTTCTCATCTACCTTCTTCTTATCAGCAACCCGCATCTTAACCTATTTTTTTCCATGTCGTCCTAGCAACGCTCATGAAGCTTAGAAATTATGCCTGCCCCTGCACATAGCACCAGAGTAGAATAATCTCTTCATCTCACGAGGCATCTTCTCACTCATGCATACTCAAAACGCTGGTTTATGTATGTTCTTCAAGTTCAGTAAGATGTGGCGATATTTGAATGCTCTTGTGTAGCGAATGCACTATTTTTGCCTCAGGCATGGCTTTTGGTTTCAAAAAGGTGCAAAAAAACCTGCTGCTGTTACTGCCTCATAACAGTTTATCAGCACTGAGCCATAAATCCGACTTTTATGTTTGTGCGAACCAAGAGAGATGACAGAAATAACTTGGTGTTTTTGCTGCTGAGTTAGCTGTGTTTTAATGTCAAATGCCATCTGAACATATGAAGGGAAAAGCTGTCAAACCCCGTGCGTAGTTCGGGGTTTAATTCAACGTATTCTAGTTTTAAAAGTGAACTGTAAACACAGCTGAGCACTGAACGCTGATGCTGAATCGACTCTTAACAGAATGTTTGGGACTTTTTCAGTCTTGTTTAAATTAGAGTCACACAGCAGCACGATTGCCAGCATTGGAAAAGGGGAAATCCAAGCATATTTTCCAACGTCACAAACAATGCATACATCAGATCTCAGCAGAGCGCTCAAAAGTTGGTATGCACAAGTTAATTGGTCAGCCGTATGGTCATTAGTTCAAAAGTCGCTTTTGGAACAGTGAGTCGTTTATAAAATGTTGGAAAGATATAGTTATGCACAGTGTCAAAGCCTCTCTAGAATGATCTAAATCTGCTTTCCTCCCTGCTAATGAAGCCAGCGCAGTCAATACAAACCTGCTGCAAGCAGTCACCATGTAAACAGTTTTTAAACAAATCATAGCGGCATAGTTTCCTCCTCCATATGTTCCTTCTGCACTTTTATTTATTTATATATGATATAAAATACAATTTCTTTACTGCATGTGTCAGCTCCAAATAGTGTTTTCAGCTTAATGCGTAGCTATGCATCCTCACTGAGGAAAAGGCCCATTTCAAAGTTTTTAAACTATATAAAAAAAGGGAAAAATGAAAAAATAATAATGCTATAACACTCCAATTTTAAGAGGAAAAATGTCCAGCTGCTGCTCTGGTCCCTGCTATTCTAAAGAGCACTGTAAAGACAGTTGTGGTCTTTTTGTGTGTTTCGCCATGTGCACTTGTGGGTGGATGAATTTAAAAAAAAATGGGGGGGAAAAAAAGATCTGGGGAGCAAGACAGAGAAAGAGATCTCTATTTGAAAAGAATAGTCAAAACAAAATCCCTCAAAATAAAGAAATAAGCTCTTGTACAATTCCAAAACAATGCTTGCGACAGCTCGACGGCTTGCGCTTGCTCGACTTCCTGTTTAAGTCACGGGGTGACAGGTGACACTTGTAGCGAGGACAGGGAGCCTGATAAGACTGCAGGGAGATAAGGCTCCAGTTGCCATCTGCGTGGTTTCCTGTGACAATTCATCATTTACACCTCTGCCTGCAATAACATCAGGAGCAGCCTTACAACACAGCAAAGTCTCATTTTGTATCATGATATGTCATGCTCTCGCTCTCTTTTGCAGTCTCTCTATAACTGTTACGTGTATTCACTCGTACGAGCAGGGGCCTTTTATTTGCACTGCAACATTGCCAGTTGTCAAAATAGTCATTTACAAGTTGATATTAACTGGTCTCACCTTTTCAAAAATGGTAACCACAACTTTGAGTTGTCTTTCTTTAAATAGTCGCAGAGGTTTAAGACTCATATAGTGTATAGATACTGATGAAAATGTGTCCCCGCCTTGTTCATCCTTTTTTTTTTTTCTCCTTCAAACTGCATGCTTGTACAGTGAGGCCCATTGTGCATTAAGATTCTAACTTATTTTCAGAACTTTTTTTTTAAAATTTAAAGGGGTTACCTACATCGTGGCGTGCGAGCTCAATGTTCTGGTATTACCCGTATGTGGGCTCACTGTTACTGCAGCAGACTTGCAGGAATGCGAGTCAAAGCTTTCTGTATGAGTGACACCCAGTGTTGCAGAGCCACTTATTTTCCAAACTCAGAATGGCTGCTGTCATGAACCTTCTTCAGTCTTAGCAAGGCCTAGAAGGGCTCTAAATATCAAGGGTTCAGCCCACTCACGTCTGTTTCCCTGAAAGATTTTGTTTTTGTTATAAAAGGGTACGTTTGGTTTTCGGAGGCACTCGAGAGAGGTGACTTTTTGCTTAGCTCTAGTTTTGCTGAGGCGGTGCACTGCACTGGCAGGTGTGATTTCAACATGCAAGCCTCAAAAGTGGGTGGGTTCGTGTGTATGCTGAAAAAAAAAAACCACACGATCAAAGTGTGCTGCAGTGAATCTAGTTCAGAGACAAAACCAGCCTTTTTTGTCACCTTTGTTCTGCTTTCCCTCCTTTTTTTTCCATGAACGCTAATAAACTTTTTTTTTTGTAACATTAAAATGTTTGACTACTTTTATTAATTTAACTTTACTCTTGAAAAATGCATCTTACTGTAACACTGAAGATGACTTAGCAACTGCTCTCTTTCTTAAAACAGGCTGTATTCAAGTACAGTAGATGTGCTGCTGAAGCCTAAAGGCAGTTCCTCTAATTTTAAAATAGTGATTTCATCAGTATGGAACTCTTACAGACACTGACTCTCACTCTAGATCCACATACTGTGCAGGGCAACTGGCAGACAAGGGAATGCATGATGAATGAGACTGTTGTACTTAAGACGACGTTTGGTTCCACTGCTGTAGTTCGGTCTGACCCAGATTAGAAGGTTTTCTTTGTTCCTCTTTTCAAACTAAGCCAATAATTTGCATGAATATTTAACACTTTCATTTATAGCATGAGTAATTAGTATTGTACTACTTTTGACTCTGACTTTTTTTTCTTTTAAACTTTAGTCACAAAACAGTACATTGTACATGCAGGCAGTGCTGTTCTTTAGCAAATTCTACATTGCACATGGAGCGATGCTAATATGCCTCTTATCACGAACATGTTCTCGATACAGTGTATCGTTATAGTAGTTTAGTTCCATAAACTATTAAGCAGACTATGAGGTTTGGAAGCACGCCCAACAACTGGATATCTTTGCTCTGAACTGACCCTCACCTCAATCAATCCCCACAACAACCGGCATCGGCACAAAAAAACAACGTGTCCTCTCGGTGTAAATGACTCTTTAGATGAACACCTCCTCTCCCTCCCCCATCTGCTCTGCAGGCAGTGGCCCCATCCAGCTGTGGCAGTTTCTTCTGGAGCTACTGACCGACAAGTCTTGCCAGTCCTTCATCAGCTGGACAGGCGATGGCTGGGAGTTCAAGCTTTCTGACCCAGATGAGGTGAGAGGTTGTGACCCCGCTGGTCATCTGGCACACGTGCTGGGAGGTCTTAAGTAGTTAGCCATATATATGTGTATATATATATATATATATAAATGTGTGCATGTCTGTTTCTAACACATCTTGCTCACTGTGCTGTTTCAGGTTGCTCGAAGGTGGGGCAAAAGAAAAAACAAGCCCAAAATGAATTATGAGAAGCTGAGCCGTGGCCTACGTTACTACTATGACAAGAATATCATCCACAAGACATCTGGAAAACGCTATGTCTACCGCTTTGTCTGTGACTTAAAAAGCCTGCTGGGGTACACTCCTGAGGAGCTGCATGCAATGTTGGACGTAAAGCCTGACACGGACGAGTGAAATCAGAGATAAAAAAAAAAAAGAAAAAGGAAGTGAAGACAAAAGTTAACGAGCCACTCGGACTGGGGCTCACAAAGTGGTCTTAACCATTTGATAGAATTGGTAAACCAATTGTTCTGGGGACCAAAAATGTGTGTTTTGTTTTTTTTTAATGAATAACTGTGGTCTTTGTCAACATTGAGCTCCTGTCTCTCAGACCATATTTTAAATAGAAGGCACAAGCCAAAAACCTGTATTCATACCCTGTTGCATTTGAGATGTGTGTGCACGCATGCACGTGTGTGTGCACGCACGCGTGACTTATACTGGTATTATTTAACAGCCCGAGGCAGACGAAGCGTTATCAGGTAGACTTCAGGTTCTGTTCTGACTAAGTAGCAAAGTGGGGAAGAGTTAGGAAAGAGACAATAAAAAAAAAAAAATGTCGGGCTAAACAGAGCGGAAAGTTCCCGCTAAGAAAATGGTTGCCAAAAATGCAAAAACTGAACTGAGGAAGGTATAATGTCATACTTGCATCCACGCTTACTGTTTTTCTCTTTGGCAGTGGCAGACTCTTCAGCTAGCACCAAAAAAAAAAGTGACTTGTATAAATTTCTGTTTAAGGAGCATACGCTTGTGCCAGTATTATAGCGCTGATTACGAAAACGTCCACTGTACATCTACAGGTAAGCGTTGTGAAGGGTATTTTATTTTCTCATATTCTCAGTGAAGGTATTACAGTGGAACCAAATGATGCCAAGTTTAACTAATCTGTTCTCGTGGAGCCTTTAACTGAAATGCGCTGATTGGTTATCAGACAACACTATAGACACTGGCCCCTTGCTTTGTAAGTGTGTGTGAAGACCAAGCGAGGTTACTCATAGCAAGAGTGTCTGAAAGACAACTGAAAGTAGCCGTTGCTTTTGAAACTGACACGTTCACCTTTATGTATATGTTTGCCACATCGTTAGAGACACATATTGTGACTGAAACCTGTGCATTTGTTTTGCATATACCACCAGTATTAGCAAACTGTCGATGATCTATGTGGGGGAAATTCAGGATGTGCAGGTTAGATGCATGATTTCAGTTTGCTGCCCATGTAAGCTTAGCTTTAGACATGTTTTAATAACCGTGTTTGCCTAGACAGTAAAAATCACAAATTCATTTGCTGATGGAGTTATTTTGCTATTCTTGTCATGTGTTATGTTGTGCATTTTGGCCATAAGGAAGAGTAGTATAGTGTGATGGTACAGTGTATGAAAGCGGGTCTGGTAATAGAAAAACTTACTATAAAAGTTGACTGTAGAGAATCAGAAGCTTTAGGCGATAGATGAAGGTGATGGATGATGTGGATGATGTGGATGATGTAGGTGATCTCTGATGATTGATGTCTAATGGGGAAGGATCGATAAAAGTGATGGAAGTTAGCTTACTTGAGACAAACAGGACTGATGGTGGATGCTTGCATTTCAATTTTAAGTTCTTTTTCAACTTACCTATGAGCAAAATAATATTCAGTTCAGAATTAATGACTGGTTACATTTACGCAAATTGGCAACAGTTTCCTCCCAAACAGTGGGAACAGTGGCTGTGCACTAGCCTTATGGGAAATGCCAAAGTTGAGTATTATGTTAGAATACAACGTTATTGTTTACAGTGGCTGAAAGTTACCCATATGGATGAAAATAGCTTCTGAGATGTCTATTTGTACAGATTCTGTTTCATAATGCTTTACTGAGATCCAGATTACACAAATAAGCAAGAGACAAAGCAGGAATAATAACCAAAACCCATGTGAGGTCTTTGGCCACGGTGCACCCACAAAGTTAGAAGACAGGGACCAGAAACCTCTCATGTATTTGTGAAATGTCGTCTTTTATCTTTTGTTAATATGTTAGAAAGCACACAGCTTAACGACAAAGAGAAACGCCTTTGCTGATTTTTGGTTTCCCGCTGACTTTAGAAAAGAGATTATGTATGCATTCATACTGTCTAACTGGTAGCTCAATATTTCCTTATCCAATAAAAAGAATTGGAAGTTAAACAAATCAATAAGTAATAAGCTGCACTGTATGTTTATTCCTCTTTTTGTGTATGTTGACGCCAGTGTTCCGAAAATTGTTTTTTTGTTTTTTTTGTTATGGTTTTTTTTGTATTGTTCAGGTATTTTTCCGATGTCAGTGTTCTGTATTAAAGTGAGCTTTAAAGATTTATTTTTTACCTATTTGTATGAAAAAAAGTTTTGTTTTTTTTTCTCCAACACAAAGTCAAAATATTAGTATGGGCTTCGTAAGATTAATGTGCTCAAAGAAAACATTTCTGTTACCTAAAATGTTAATATTTTGACATTTATTTTGTCGGGAAATTATACTGTTGTTAAATGTCAGAGTCTACGGTCTACTGCAGGTAGTATGTATTAATGAACCCTAGTCAGGCAATTGTATACTTAACAATATTTTGTGGCATATACATATCTCAGAATGGATTCAGAAGGAAAACCTATTGTTTTGG